>JANSTX010054174.1:0-11269 GCA_027564355.1 Penthetria funebris | reverse complement strand
TAAAAAAAATACCTACAATACTGCAAATATGAGATAATTTTTTTCAGTGGCGTTGCCGTTCACTAACCGCACTGAAACCACTATATCTGTTTTCGAAAACATAATTTATTTTCTACATATCGAGAACACATAGAAATTTCGTACAATGTTTTATTTTATTTTGCACATTTTTAGCAATTTATTGAATTTTTTTCTTCGAAATTTACTGGGTTACGACTGTTTAAAATCTTGTTTCAATAATTATAGGTTTTGAATATATGATACTTAAGATTGCATACATAGGTTATATGTGTGTTTATTAATATCATAATTAAATTATGGTTTTAAAAAACACCCGTTAGCAAATTTCTTTTAGTTTTTTTTCCGCCTAGGCCACAAATACGAGATTGCCAACAGACTGATAAGGGAATACAGACTGATGGGGTGACACGGTTAAAACAAATGTGTTAAATAACCTCCAGATATTAGTCTGCCATTTAGGTCGCCACTGCATATTTGTATCTCTCTGTCTCTTAATGCTATGAAAACTTATCGACAGTATTCGAAATGTTTGAATTTTTTCTATGTTGTTATTGGAGACATATATTGGTATAATAATTCTTATATGTTTATACCTATAAGCGTACTGAAAAGAATATAAGAAACTTCAAATTAGTGACAACAAAAAATCGATTTTATTTTTATTATTATTTTTATGAAAGAAAAAGAACTCTGTGTTTCTTAGTTGAATGTTAGTTATCTTATTACTGCTAATTCAAAACCATTGTTTAAACAAATAGTTAATTACACTATAAGATTAGCAGTTTTGAATTAAAATTAAACGTAGTTTGATTCACTTTTAACTCTTATATTGTACCATTTTGGCGGCCAACATAAAGATTTAGTGGTTCTTGCAATAAATATAGAATGTATATTTATGCTGAGTAATTAATATTAATTCTCTGCAACATTGTAAGCCATATATTTTATATATTATTTAATATTTCTAATGCATTTTATGTAAAATTATTTATCACAACTTGCAGATGATTATCAATATTAGTTAATTTTTGTATTTTAATAACTTGCGTTGATTTACAGCATCATTGTATAATATCGTAATTAATGAAGTAATATTTTGACCATACCTGGAAATGGAAAAATTAATTCATACTATATACAAACATTTACAAAATTTACTATGTAAATATTCAAGGATTACATCGATCGTATAGAAGTTATTTAATTTTATTGAAACATAATTGTAATTATGATTTTATTCATACAACTGAAGCATGGGTGAATGCAAAATAATTAATGCTTGTTTACCCAATTCAGGCTATTCAATACTCAAGGCGCAATTGTAATTATAATTTTACTAACTGACACTTAAAGCGTATGTATAACACTTTAGGTATTTCAGATATGAACTCTGTAGATACCAGTTTTTAAATATTGAAAAAAAAAGTGATGAATTCTTGGTTACAACCAAGATTTAAGCGTAACTTTAACTTTAACTAAATATGTTTACATTAACCATACAATATTAACAGCATATGTTTCATATTTAGCGTTAAAAATTGTGTTAATTAACGTTAACTAAATAAAGTAATCAGTTTTCCAACTAATTTTGAGTTGTAATTTGACATGTAAAATGGATAGTAAGACCCAACCTAAACAGGTTGAACTGAGCCATTGCTCTGCATTTTGTGATGTTTGAATCTTTGCTAAATAAAAAATATTAGTGTGTAACGATCATGTAACGGTTTGAATCAATACTACATTTTGTGTTCGACTGCGTACCATTTCTAAAATGCACAGACTTTATTGATCTCAATATATTATTGACGATAGTTTACCTCGATTTTAGATCCTACATTTAACTAACAACTGTACTAGCAATAATTAATACTCTATCATATACTTACAGTTTATTTGAACAACACCGAAAAAGGTTCCTATACGCCTCTTGATAACTCATTGCTACCATCCTATAAAAAAATCAAAGTATTGCTGTTACTTGTGGTAGTCTTTTGAATTTAATAAAAATTGTAAGAAAAAAGTGTACATTAAAATTAAAATAATGTTCAAGGACAGTTCATCTGGATGAAGGATATAGGAGTGTTAGGACGATAAAATGTGAGTGAACTTTTGTATTGGACATTTGGAGTTCATACGGTTTTGAACAGTAAGATGGTTACATAGACAAAATAGCTTGTCTTATATATGTTTTTTTTTTTTTTTTTTCAAATATAATGGCAATATTTTCTGAAATAATTCTTCAACGACGGAAGGAAACTTTAAATTCTTTTCCTGATTGTTAATGAAGATTTGTGTCTTCGATGACTTCATTTGTTTAAACTTTTTGAAACTTATTTTAATTTATAAATAAAAAATATAACTAAATTTTTAATGTAAACATGTATTATTTATTTCAAGTTACCCATTCATCATGAGTAATCATTCGAATAATGGTGATGTAAGTAATAATAATACGCATAATTCGTCTGCAGAGGGAATTATAGATCGTGGCAGGTATGTCTTATATTTTCTTTGGATGTTTGAATGTTTAGATATTTTTTTTAGTTTTTAATAATTATAATATACTTTACGTATAGCTACTTTTTAATTCGTTATGCAAGTCAGAATTCATTGGATGAAAGTTCACAAAAGCAAGCACCTCGTCCAACTAAAGAAAAAGCTACAGGTTCATATCGGAATAGCTTACATACATCAAGATCATTTGATGCTATGAATGAAATGAGAAAGTAATTATTATAATATTATAGATTTATTTCATTTATTAATTTCTTAACTATACGACTAATATTTAAAAATGTATAATTTTTATAAGGCAAAATCTACTTTGTGATGTAACATTAATTGCTGAAGGTATGGAGATACCGGGTCATAAAATGGTACTTGCTTCTTGTAGTCCATATTTTTATGCAATGTTTACTGGCTTTGAGGAATCCAGACAAGATCGAATAACTTTACAAGGTGTTGATTATCATGCATTACAATTACTAATAGAATATGTTTATACATCAATTGTTGAAGTTACAGAAGATAATGTACAGGTAAAATTATAATCATAAAAAAGTAGTTAATATTTTGTTTGTTTAGCGCTTATAATTTTTAATTTCAATATGTTAATGAAAAATATTCAGTTTTATTGCATATGAATATATAATGAATAAATTTGCTGTCCAATCAAGCAGTTTTCACAACTTGAAAGCCTCTTCAGTTGGGCATTAGATTGAACATATATTTAGCCAAACTTTGATATGTTAAACTTTACTTTGATTCGTTGATAAAATAATTTTCTTTACAAACTGTTATTTATTATGAAGAGGATCTTAAATTGTAGAAAAATTCTAACATATTCTAAATTAAAAATCAATCAACACATTACAAACAAATTATTTGCTAATCAATGAATTTATTATCTAGGTCTTATTAACTGCTGCCAATTTACTGCAATTAACTGATGTTCGTGATGCTTGTTGTGATTATCTTCAAACACAATTAGATCCAACAAATTGTCTTGGAATACGTGATTTTGCCGATATGCATGGTTGTATTGATTTATTAAATTATGCAGATACATATATTGAACAACATTTTACGTAAATATAATTAATTTATGCACGTATAGATGATACTGTTAATATTTCTTTTGTATAAATCAATTATTTTCACAGCGAAGTTGTACAATTCGATGAGTTCTTAAATCTAACCCATGACCAAGTTGTGAATTTAATAAAAAGCGATAGATTATCGGTGTCAAGTGAGGAAAAAGTGTATGAGTGTGTTATTGCATGGATACAATTTGAACCATTGGTGCGTCATGAATTTCTATCCGAATTAATGGAACAAGTTCGATTACCATTATTATCACAAGAATATCTTGTTTCAAAAGTTGAAATAGAACCATTACTTAAAGAAGATTTAATGTGTAAAGATTTAATAATTGAAGCATTAAAGTATCATCTTTTGAAAGGCGAGGCAAAAATTTGTTTTAAAACTCCGCGAACAGCACCAAGACAACCGGTTGGATTACCAAAAGTGTTACTTGTTATTGGTGGTCAAGCACCAAAAGCAATAAGATCAGTTGAATGTTACGATTTAAGAGAAGAGAAATGGTATCAGGCTGCCGAAATGCCGACAAGAAGATGTCGGTAAGAAATCACAATTTATATAAAAAAATATAAAATAATTATTTTTTGAAAATAATGTGGAAAAAAATATTTTTTTTTTGTTTTCATAAATTTTAAAGTGCCGGCCTGGCTGTACTCGGTGATAAAGTATATGCTGTCGGTGGATTTAACGGTTCATTACGTGTTCGTACAGTTGATGTATACGATCCGAGCATTGATTCATGGTCTAGTTGTTGTAATATGGAGGCCAGACGATCTACATTAGGTGTTGCCGTTCTAAATGGTTGTATTTATGCTGTTGGTGGTTTTGATGGATCAACTGGTTTAAGTTCGGCCGAAATGTTTGATTTACGTATCCAAGAATGGCGTATGATTGCCAGTATGTCGACCAGGCGTAGTTCAGTTGGTGTTGGTGTTGTTAATTCATTATTATATGCTGTTGGTGGTTATGATGGTGCAACAAGACAATGTTTAAATTCGGTTGAACGTTATAATCCAGCAACGAATACATGGACACAAATAACTGAAATGACTGCAAGACGAAGTGGTGCAGGTGTTGGTGTTTTAGATAATATTTTATATGCTGTTGGTGGCCATGATGGTCCATTGGTTAGAAAATCGGTGGAAGCCTTTAATCCAGAGACAAATTTATGGCATTCAGTTGCTGATATGTCATTTTGTCGTAGAAATGCTGGTGTTGTTGCACATGAAGGTATGCTGTTTGTTGTTGGTGGTGATGATGGAACATCGAATTTATCGTCAGTTGAGGTAAATGTTAATTATATTTAAATAAGGATATATATTTTGTTTTATTACTTTGGTTCTTGGTTAATTTTTCACATCTGTTGACATGTAGTTCGATGCATATAAATATTCTATTTATAATTAATAAATAAAAATATTTATTGAAATTAAACATAATTAATGCATGTTAAATAAGTATAACTCTAAATTTTATACAAGATTGCACAATTATTGTCATAATTTATATTTTATCAGGTATATTGTCCGGAAAGTGATTCATGGCGGATATTATCTTCATCTATGGGCATTGGACGAAGTTACGCTGGAGTTTGTATGATTGATAAGCCGATGTGAATGGAACAGCAGGGTGCAGTAGCACGGTAATACAAACATATTTATATTTGTTCATATAATAATTTTTTAAATTAAAAAAAATCCCAATGTATTTCCAAAGGTATGCAAATTGTGGTGATGATGAAAATAGTCAGGCAGAAGGTATAAATGAAGGTGCCGTTGGCTATTCTAGATCATCAGTAGAAAACAATAATAATAATAATAATAATAATCAAAATTCTACTAATCCACATTATGAAAATATATATGAATCAATTGATCAATATGCTGCTGCTGCTGTTACTGACCACCCTGCTACCGAAATAATTACAACATTACCATCTACAATAAATTATCAAAAAAATGTATCACAAAGAATTAATCAAAATTGCTTAATACAAAATCGTAATAATATGGCATATAGAAATGAATTATATGATAGAACGGCTGGTTATGATATACCCAGACAAATACAAAATAATATTTCATTTAATAAAAATTCAAATAATAATTACCGGGGAAATTTACATCTTGATTTAAATCCAAATCGACCGAGATATACAACGGCAAGTCGTCCACATCGACAAAGAAGTTTCGACGATACAGAATCATATCAATATAATAATTTCAATAGATATGAAAATATTTATGAGCAAATACATGAAGAACCAATTTACAGAAATGTGAACAGTTTTAGTACAATGGGCGGCGGAATTGGTGGTGCTACTACTGCTACTGCTGCTGCTGCTGCTGCTGCTGCTGCTGCTGCTGCTGCTGCTGCTGCTGCTGCTGCTGCTACTGCTACTACTGCTACCACAACTACTACAACTGTTACAGCAGCAGGAAATACAAGATTATATGGTAGATTAGATATAATTGGGCATGGTATTGGAAGAATCGAACGACATTTAAGTTCATCTTGTGGAAATATTGATCATTACAATTTAGGTGGTCATTATGCTGTTTTAGGTCATTCTCATTTGGGTACCGTTGGACATATACGGTTAAATGCTGGTACCAATCAAAATAATAGTAAAGATTCGACAACATCGGCTGGTGCAAAAAGTTTAAATTTTTTCAATTGTCTTGGCAAAGAAAATTCACAATCAATGAATAATTTATTTCGAGCAGCAACTACTGCAAATTCAAATGCTACAAATGTTTCATCGACACGTTCATCTGGCACAAATTCAGCACCATCATCATCATCATCGGCATCATCAACAGCAGCATCATCATCATTATCGTCATCCTCATCATCAGCAGCAAATCGTTCTACTGGTGCCATACCAAAATCAAATAAAAATAATAATAATAAGAGTAATAATAATAATAATAATAATAATAATAATAATAATAATAATAATAATAATAATGATAATGATAATAATAATAGCAATAATAATCAATCGTCGCCAGTAAATCATACAAACAGTTTAAATCGTATATCAAAATCTTCACTACAATGGTTATTGGTTAATAAATGGTTGCCTTTATGGGTTGGACAAGGTCCAGATTATAATGTACTTGATTTTAATTTTATGTTTTCAAGAAATTGTAGTGGCTGTGATAGTAATACAACAACAATTGTTGACAATCAACAAGGGCTTGTACGTTTTAATGGTAATGCTGCTGATATAAATTGTAATTTTGAATCCGATTATCAAAGTCGAACGAGAAAATTTATTCCAAATATTAGTGGTGGCTCATTACGGCCATTACGAATGAATCATTCATTGTCTAGATTACGTGAATCTACAAATGGTCAGATAAGAAGAGAAGGTTCATTTGAAGAAAGATGTAAATATCGAACTGAAAAGTATAAGCGATTGATAAGAGAAAGATCTGATAGTTTAAATTGTTCAGATAAATTACCGGATAATCAATTTTATGCTATGGATCCATTTAGGAATTGGGAATTAAATACGGAAAATAATTCATTTCGTCCGGCAATTGGTATAACTCGTTCAATTAGACGTATAACTGATGGTACCTTTCCGAATAATAAAAATGTGTTAATTAATAATAATAATAATAGTAATAATGGTGGTAATAATATTAATAATAATAGTAATGGTAATAATGTTTACAAAAATAATACTAAGCAATTGAATGACAATAATAAGAAACTTAATAATCACAAGAAAATATATGGTACATTTGAGCGACCACCATCTCCTCAAGCATCATCCTCGTCACCATTATCACCATCAACAAATGTAGTAGTTCAACCACAACAAAAACGTTTTAAGATTTATCGTGAATATAAGAAGTCAATAAATAACGATCAATGGGTTAGAAGTGATAAAGAATTTAATATTAATAATAATATATTACTTTCGCCGGATTTAAATGGTCGTCGATATTCTGATGATACTGAAGACGATCAATATGAAAATGATAATAATAATAATAATAATAATAATGATGATAATAATAGTGATACAAATAATGAAAGAGAATAGTTTTACTATATAACCATGAAGGACTTCATGAAGGTTCCATTTATCAACTCTTTGTAAATAATAATAAGAAATGAATCGAATTAAGTTTTGGGTAGTATTTTAAATTTACTATATTTAATCAACAACTTTGAATTGAGTTTAGCAATGTTACAAGAAATCCGACCAGAGAATGTTTCAAGAAATCTGTTTTGATAAAACCGACATTAATTACTATAAATTACAATTCTCATGAACTCTGATGTGGTAACAGGGGTACATAGCGAAGCTTAGTTTCCTAGTTAATATCAAATAATTGGTAAGTCTTTACGAATATAATTATTAAACTTTAAAGAAAGGAGTTATTTAATTATTAATGGGTGCTTTTAGTGGCATAGCGGTCAAATATAATTTAGAAATAATTTTGAATAATAAGAAATTATATTAACATGCATATTTGATTACTTCAAATTACAGACAGTAATTTTAATAAACAGAAAATTAAAGAAAATCACATCCACTTTATACCCCCTTATGTATTTGTGTTCGCTCATTGATTGTTCAAGTTAATTATTGTCTGCTTATTCTCGTATTAATTTGCTCCTTATTAAATATGTACGAATATGAGTTCAAAAGGATTACACATATTTATTATAATTATCATCACTATCCCATTAACACTTCCTCAACACAAAATTCATAGATACAACACATTTGCTGTCCAAATATTTCTATAAGCCTAGCAATTATATAATAATTAATTTGAAATGCCTTCATTCTTGTTAGTGTACCCTTACCTTTTTCTTCTGTCGTCTTCTAGATTAGTCAGTATTGAATTTTTTCGTATGTTAGTAGGATTGCACTAATCTTTATATGACCATCTGGAGATCACCTATAGCATTCCTTTTTAGGATTTTATTAATTTGTTTGTATCACAAAAAAATATTTATATAATTACGACAGCAATTGTCCTAATTAGCATATAATACGAATAGTACCTATAGAAATTAAATAGAATAATTTACCAATTAAATGAATACAAAATTAAATAATCTAATAAATTAAATGTTAATGAATATGTCAATTTTTAAAATCTGCCCTAAATATTGTTGTTAAAATTTAAAATTTAATAGTCTTTTTGTCTTGTAACAAAATTTATAAACGAATAGAGACATTTAGTGTAGAAATGACTTTACGGTATTACTTTATTTTCCAATATATGTTTATAGCAATAACTGTATTTTTGGTAAATAGTATCTATATTTTATAATACTTAATTAGTAGACGTTTTAAAGTATAAATAATATATATATATATATATATAGTTTAAGTGTGTAATTGTATTACTCAAAGCCTAATCTTCCACCACAAATAATAACAAATTTAAATGATCAAAAATTTTGGATAATTAACAATAAAAGAGTTTTTGTCTAATTAGTTCTCAACAACTGGAAAATAAATAGATTGCGACATTAAAAAAAAAATTATAATTGCGGGATGGGGAACGAAACTTTGGGAAACACTTGCATTAATTTTGAAAATATCAGAAGTGATGCTATCTAAAACAACGTAGATTGAACGCCTTTCAAAAACTCTAAAATCCAATTCTTTTAATCAGAATGAATATCATAAGATGTAATCTTTTTGCACGTTTCAACAATCATGTGCAAGTTTCTACTTCAAATTTCAAGAGAAGTGTCGTAATATTTCTAGTTGATCTAGACCGAAAACCATATTAAATGTTATGAATAATATTTTTAGATTCCAAATATGATATGATATCTTGAAGTTAATGATTTTTTCCAAGATATTTGATAAAATTGCATTAATGACTGTAGCCCTCTGTATTTCGATGGGTTGCATATAGAACCCTTTTTTGTAAATAAACTGAACATTTGCTACCTCCCATTTTCAGAACTCTATTATAAACAATTCTTAATCGAATATTAAATGGTTTAATTTTTTTAAAATTCGAAACTGGTAATTTGTTTCAATCAGTTTGGCGTTATATAGTTTTAGGTTTAATATAGCTAATATATTAGCCTTTTGTATAGAATTTCGGCATAGCCGTTTCAATCAGCATGATTTTGGATGACTTATCAAAGTTACTGCATACAACAATCAACATAATATGCTCAAAAATTATTACTGCCCTGGCGAACAGTCATTATATTTTACTTCAATTGACTATCGAATTGAATTATTATATCACAAACTCTTTATTTATAATTGAAACTAAATTAGATCGATTGAAAATTTTTAATGTCAAACATTTTATAAATCAATAGTTAAGAAATTTTTAAATTAATAATTAAGCAATTTTAACATCTAATATATAAATGTTTTAAAAGAAAAAAAAAATGCAAATAAATGTTTTAAGTATACATAAAAAAAGAATAGAGTAATAATAAAATAAAATAAATTAAGACTTAAATGTAAAGGTTGTTGAAATGAAATGTTATTTAAAATATATGTGAAATAAATTACATTTCATGGAATTTAATGTTTAATAATATTATTATTTAAGGGTATATGTACAATGAACCCGGTTAGAAATGGAATAACCGACTATTAGAAATGTGCTACTCAACCCATCATTATCGCCTAGCGGTGTCAGTACGGTAACTTTAAACATGATAAATGTTAATAATGGTGTTATCATGAAAAATAATTAAGCATAGCAACACCATTCTACTGGAATATTCAAACATTTAATCCGATATTTATAATTGATAGTATATTTGTCAGTTGATATAAATTTTAATTGTAAATGTTTGAGATCACATTTGATGTTACATATGCATATTAGAAACAGCAAAGTATCATCGTTGTGTCAGCCATAATCTTACTCTATAATACAAAGTGTCTGAATATCAAATAGAATGGAAAAAAATACTAAAATTTAAAATTTTCACATTATTTAATATTTACAACTCGTTGAAATGCTCGAACATTGATCTAATCCATCTGAACCGTTAGGGTTAGGAGCAATGATCACAAATATATGATCGTGACGGCACTCAGATATTTTCTATATTCAACTACTGGTTTGTATGTCTCTATATATATTCAATATAGCCTGGACTAATTGCATGAGTTTAGAGATGTTGATAGAAAATATACAATTAAAATAAAATTACTCACAAAAATGTTGCAGATTATTTGAATGAAGATCATTTTATTATTTGAGAAATGAATGCCTGTTATGTATTACCTCATTTATATATGTCAATATTATGTATTTGCACGTTTTTATAAAGGTCAATTATACAAAAATGTTATAAAAATAAGATGTGTTAATAACCGGCGTTCTTAAATTGTGAAAATATATGACATTGGAAATAAAATAAATTTTAAGGAAAAAAAAAACTACTGAGAAAATGTCTAACAATCAGAAAACTAAGTTAACATACAATAGGTTGGTATAAATCGATTAATTTGAGTTTCTTTTAATTTATGCATTTAATTAATTTATGAGATGATTTTAATCATTTACGATTCAGTCAATTAAATTACCATCTATGGACTAATACGGCAATAGCGGGTCATTTAAAAATTCATAGTGTCGAACCAAGTTTATCGGGCAATTATACATGTACTGCAAAAAATCTA
>JANSTX010054172.1:0-11271 GCA_027564355.1 Penthetria funebris | reverse complement strand
TTTTCTTCGTAGACATTTTAGCGTCATTTATATTTAAAATTTTTGTTATGCTTTTGAAATTATATGTGCGGTACGCGCTAACTTCGGTACGCTTTAACATATCGAAATGAAATTTTTTGCAAGCATAATATTTATATAATTTCTTTGTACAGATATCAAGAGTGAATTAAATTAGGATAAATAAATCTGTATATGAGCTATATATTGCAGTATATATAAGCAATATTTTCAGTATATTTTTTGATCAACAAATTCCAGGTACTTTCAGGCTCTAATGGTACAAAGTATCAAACATTTCTAACATACAAAATTAATTATCATACTCAATTGTATTTATGTCAGTCTATTTGGAATTTCTGCTTAAATATTTTCGTAATTCTGATTAGTAAACTAATTAGGTTGCATTGTCTTCTTAGATGTAAATTGCAGGTATGTAGTTAATCTACTACAAGATTACATTATTAATATTTCGTATATCAAGTCTGAGCATACGCCTTTTGAATACTGGATACCAATTTTCGTATTAGAATCACTTACGTTGTCACAATAGTTAGTAAAATATACTAAAAGCAAAGGAATTGTGAGCCAATTGTGAAAAGTTGAATTTAATAAACTTTGAAAAATCTATCATGATTTAACTCCTTGGTTATTAACTTTTTTGTGTCATGTTACGCAATGCTATGGTGAATATACGAGTAAAGCATTGCTCAGTGATATAAATTGCTGTTCTGAGTGAGATTCGGGTCACCATCACGTGATTAGATATAAATATATATATATATATATTTATACAATGTATTGTTTCACCTTCAATTGAACACCATATGGGTGAATTTAGTGACACTAAACCTACATATTTATTATTTTGATCTAAAAGCTTAAGCATATATTTCAGTTAAGTGTTTGATGATAAGATGTAAAGATGTATAACCACAATATAAGTCGGTCACTTCATTTTTCACCTGCATTCCTAAATTATATTTAATATCTACATACAAATTTTGTATTGCCAAGATGCCTACCTGTAAATAAATTCCTATTAGTTGTGCATATGTTGCAAATATTTCAATTCCACTTTTTTGTTTACATCTTAAATTATATAATTAAAATATTTTGAGAAACCATCTGTTTCCCATGCATTTATGTGAGTGCATTTTCCCTGTTTTATTTTATTTTTTTATTTTTTTTCGCTTCTCCCTTTTGCTTATATTATCTGTAAATTGTAAATGATGCATATATAGCCATCATAAATGTTGTATTTATTATTTTCATTTTTTATAATAGCACGTGCTGGGTATATCTCTTTTATAAATGAAATTGTTCCCCATCTGTTTTATAAATGCATTTTTAAACTGAATTTTGGTTTAAGTAAAGTAGAATTGTTGTTGCAGGATACTAGTAAAAGTACACTACATTGTGCGTGTATTATTGATATTATACAATATTGTCTTAATATATGAATGCATTTAATGTGTAGGGTGAATGTTTCGGTCTATAGTTTATGACCCAAATTTTTTTTGATTGTATCAAATATACAGTTATAAACAATCAAATTCCAAAGAATTATGCAGTAAATTTGTAGAAAAATTGAACCTAAATATGCTTTTGTAATGAAATTCGACTTATTTCTAATCAGAAATATAAAATTAACTGGTTTTAATTATATTTCAAGCGTTTTATATATTTTTCCCACTTATATGTAGTTACGTGTTCTGCATAATATTTTAAAGGGCTCACGACGATCTATTAATCTGGAAATGTAACTATTCCAATTTCACATATGTTGTATATTGTGTCAGCTAAATTAGTTTTTTTTACTTTTGTATCTTTCTAGGTAATGCATTAATCAAACTTGGTTATTTACTCCTTTTTACCATTTTTACGCATAGGAATCCGATTAGAATCAAATATTCTAGACCAAATTCTTCCTGTATCCATAATTGTGATGTCAAAAATAATCATCTATTGGCACAACGATGAATATTGTAAGATATGGATAATTGATATGGAACATTTGATTGCGATACAAAACAGATGTCTTATATGTCATATTTACGCCCTTTTACCCATGATTTATATGATTTCTATTAAACCAAATAGTTCCTTGTTCCTTCCTGCAAGCTATGTTTAGTGTTTAAAAAAACGGGCAAATGTAGTTACTTATTTTCAAAGCGGATTTTAACTTCATTACTGATTCTAGTCAGTTACAAATATACAAATAAAATTCTTTACTTAAATTACTTAATTTTTGTACACAATATAAGCATAATTTAAGTAAGTGTCTCAGAGTCTAACGTTAACAATATATTTAATAATACCTTTGTAATTGGTGGAATCTGAATTAAATTTCTTTTTTCTCAGAATTGAATTTATTGGGATTTTTCTTAATTGATGGGAAACTAAAGATTCATGAACAAATAAAAATTATGTTTAACCGTTCTTAATTTTTTTGTTTAAATACATAATTTGAAATGAATAGCGTCGTAACTCCAGGTCTATTGTTTTCATCAAAAATTCCATTATCTGTCCATTATCGTAATGATTGAGAAACTGCATCTATATACGAAATATATTTTTCTTGATCTTTAATACGGGTATATTGAATGGAATCATGAGTTTCCATCCATATAATTGAAGTAATTTTTTCCATGAACTTTCTTGTACACGAATTGTCGTTTTATAATAGCAATTAACAGTACTATTTTACTGAACTTATTTGGCTTTCATCAATAATGAATAGAAATTAACTCTTTTTCTCCATTTTTCGGTTGTTATAAAGTCAAAATATTCACTAAATTTCTATATGCCATATTTCCTAGTATGTTATCGATATCCTTGATTCTTTATTTAAGAGATTTACGTTTTTTTTTCTGCATAAAACTGTACCTAAAACCAGATGTGATTTAATGCAATTTGTCTGATTGTTCTAAATATATTTGTGATCCTAAGTCGATAGGAGACTTTGATGTTGCTTAAGAATAACCATAAATAACCGGTAATTTTTCGGATAAAATTAAAAATTCAGATTTAAGGCACTTCAATGACAACTATGATCCTTGTTGTTGATATTTTATTTTTAAGGAGAGCAATTAAAAACAAAAAACAACCAAATACTTTTTAAAATTTAATTAAAATAATATAATTTTAATTGTTTCATACATGTCTGCGAAATGTTTGTCCTATAAGAAAGGAGTCGGATTTGAAGCTGGAGTCAGAGTTGAAGCTAGGGTCATAACTAGAGCTAGTGCCTGAATTGTAGCTACTGTCTGAATTTGGGGTGGATCTTGTAGCTGTAGTCGCAAATTGTGAAATGATTGTCGTAAATGAAGGAGTCAGATTTGAAGCCGGAATCGGAGTTATAGCTAGGGTCGTAGAGCTGGTGCCGAAATTGGAGTTGCAGTTTGGGGTCGATATTTTGTAGCTGTAGTCGGAATTGGGGTCGGAATCGCAGTTATAGCTGGTGTCGCAGTTGCCAGCAACTCTGACAAATTTGCCAACTCCGAAAAATTTGGATACTCCGAAAAATTAACGTCATATGAACATTTTATGAATTGTGGAACCTCCTCGATATTTCAATTAAAACTTCTTCTACCCTCACGTTGCGGTCGTCGCATCCATTTCAAATCTATATCTTCAATTAATGTCATATTTTATTTGAAATTATTTCTGAATATGAACACAACCAATTGTAATAGCTAGAATTTATCTTCGCCACAATAAATTTTAATTTTATCACCTATTTACTTTAAATGTTATACAATTATAATGTTCGGCTTATCAGTGACTGATTCCAGGAAAAAAAAAATCAATCAAGAAGGTGTATGTGTGTCGTACTCTATTTTCATGGTATTTGTTATTTTCCTTGATTTTTGTTAGATTGTTTGCTTCAAACTGAATCAAGCCAGTAAGCCAACTGTCGGCTTTGTATAATGAAACGTATCTAAATTTATATATGTTATATGAAGTTGTTGTTGACTCCGTGCTGATGGTTGAATGTATATGAACTTATACTGCATATAATACAGAGTATGCAAGATAGTGTACATATATAATAAAACATTTTATTTTCTATATATACAACATAAGAGGCGAAGTACCTTATTTTTTTCTCCTCTATAGTCTAACTGAACTAAAATTTAATTGAATGAATTTGAATGAATCAGTTGGTCAGAATTGCTCTAATATTGCAGACGTTGTTTATGGTACCGGTTTTTTATTTGTTTTTTGTTTTGAGGTGTAATTAATTATGATTTTTTATTCTCAAAAACAAAATTTGAATTTAAATTTTTTGTTGAATAATAAAACATAAAGTGATTGTTGTCATTTTGAATTAGATTTTTTTTTTTTGGTGGTTTTAAAAACTTGTAGGTTGTTAATATATACGAGTGAAAATTAATGATTTTTGAATTCAATAATATATTTTTCTTGTATCAAAATAAAAAGTGTGCAAAATTCGGTTAATTTCAAATATATGTTCCAAATATTTCAAGAAGGAATAATATATGTGTGTAATAAATATAAATAAATAATTTTCCAGTATCAGCAGTGTTTTTTGAAAATAAAAAAATTGTGTGTACTTATGCTTTTTTATATGTACACATACTTCTTATCAATTGCTTTTAGTTTGATAAGATAAAATAGAATAATTACGGATAACACAACAGTAAAATGCGCAGTTTGGATTAACCAGAAAAATTAAAATTAAAATATAAAAAATAAATAATAATCAATTAGATTCTCAAAAGAAAAGGGAATAAAATGGATACGCCTAATATTGAGGATAACAATAAACAAGTTGGGTGGCCTAATAATGAGGATAACAATAAACAAGGTGGGTGATTTTTAGAATTCCCATTTACTGTACACGCAATAAACACATAAAGATTCTAAATTTGTGCAATATTTAATTAATTTAATTTTCTAACAAATAGCTTTCGGATAGATACCATATAGTAAGCCAATATTTTAATTAATAATTTGTTTTTATAATAATAGTAAAATATAAGTAACATTTCTTGTACGAAACTAATCGGCGAATATGCATCGAAAGTGTTATGCCCTTTTACACTTCACCTATCTGTCCATTCATTGTTATATTCAATTATTATTTATCATTAATTTAATTTTTACATACAAATAAAAATTTATGTATATAATTCTCCTCTTTCGCACTTGTCATAAATGAATTTATAATAGCAATACTTTCTACTTATAATATAGTTTATTATTCAAAATTACAAATGGGGTTTCCCAGTTTTTGTTTACCTTTTTAATATATTTTTAAAATTGCAAAGTGTCAAATAACAAAACAACCAGAAGAGGTTCCGACAATTTCTCAAATCGCATCATAAATAGATAATCTAACAAGTTTTACGTGCGCAATATTTAACCAATCACTTAACAACATCTTCACGCCTAAATCCTGGAAAATAGTAACGGTGTTGTTATGCCGATTCTAATACCTGCAAAAAAAAAATCCTTCTCTCTGTTGACTAATTACCGCTCTATCCTCGCACTTGTTTCGACTTCATCAAAATTATACGAAAAATTCCACACCAATAAAATAATACCATACCTGCTTCACAAATGGGTTTCAGAAGGGGATATTCAATAAGTCACGCTCTCACTAGCATATTAGATATGGTCATTACATCAATTTGTAATCGCAAACTAATCATTATGTCACTTGCCATTATTTCTATGTCATTGATGAACTCAAACCTGAATACCTTTAACAATTGATTGCAAAATATTTCAAGCGTAACACTATTGTATTCGGGGGTACTGACTATCTAACGCACATACCATGAGTCCAAGAAATATCAATATATTCATAAATGGCAACAAACTTGACATTTCTACTAATATAAAATTCACCAATACCCTTAAATTCAATCCACATTTGGATTAAATTGTATGAAGGTTTTTTAGATAACTTTATCATATGAGTCCTAATCTGAAGAAAACTAGGAAACTCGGTAAAAAAAAAATTAAATTTTATATTATACAAGCAATTAATTCGTCCTCTAATATCATATGCCCTTGCTACCTGGTTATCGATATATTCTTTCTGTATGAATTAGAATTCTTGAATGTAAACTTCTTCAATTAATAACGAAAGATCAAGCGGCTGGTATCGAATGAATAGACAAGGATTTATTGAATTCGAATTTGAATTGTTTGTTTATAATTGCAAATTTGCGATAATGTCTATATATTATATAGAGTATTGAATAAAAGACACTGACACCTATGATTTGAACACTATTTATTAGTTTTCCCGGTTTCTAATTAGTTCTAAATATTAGATATACTAATTTGGTCACATGTAATTTTTAAATGAATCGTACTTATTTCTTTTAAAAGTATATCCATGCAATATTTAATAAGATTAAAATTATAATATGTTATTATTTAGAGGATTATGTAAATGTCAATATATGATATGTCGATAAATGACATTGTATTTTAAAATTTGAAATTATAATATGTAAACGAAAACCGACACAAATTGGCACTGAATAGAAAGGTGAATATATTTAAAATAATAAATAAATAAATAATTATCGTATTTAATTTGGATTTTAATAACTAAAATGTTGTATGAACCATTCTTGAACCAATTTTTTTATTAAATTAATGATATAACTTTCAAACCAGTTGATTTTACTAGTATCTCTATTATAATTATATCCTGTGCTGTGTATACATATGTTCAATTCACTCCACATCGTACCATTGATACCAATCTGTCTCCTATTGACGGTGCCCCGTCATGTGATTTTTGGTTGACCAATCTATCCATTATCACGGTTGCTGGATGCCAGTTAACTGCATAGTTCGCGATTTAAAAAAATATAAAGAAATTTTATTTATTTTATTTTGTCATATTTTAATTTCTTTAAAATGTCTGAAGTGATGATTTGTTTCCCGATTGCTCCTTTCGATGTGTATTGAATCTCCAGAATAAATGTACACCGAGTATGACCATAAAAATATAGGTGGCATAATTTGTATTGATGTATGTCGTAATTTGTTATTTGAATATCGACGATTAAATTTATTTAGTTCCTGAATGCATTTGTGGTTTTTTTCTTGTATTTTATGTTATAATATTTTTTTTAAATTCATTGTTTAATTGATCCAGTAATGCCGCCTAATATTCGCAAGTGGTCTTTCTAAATGATATCATGGATTTTATCGATTATTTCTGGAGTAGTAATTTTTTTTTGGTTTTCCACTCTTTTCTACATCAAAAATGCTTAACCTTTTTTAAATTCAGCATTTCATTGTTTTTACTGTTGTAATCAAAGTTATGCTATGCACCATAGCATAGCTTTGATTTGATCATTTGATTTACCTTTCAAATGACAGAATCTTATCACTGCACGATATTAAATCAATTTCCAACTGTGACGCATTCTATTTGAAAAGCTCACTACTTCTCAAGGATCTACTATTTTTATAATTAACTTAAAAAAATTTTATGGTTATACTTTTAGTAAGAAAAATGTTTAAGTACTCCTTAAAATTTTAAGAATTTAAATGGGTGCGTAAGGGCCAGAACCCAAACACTGATGTTGTAAATTTAATTGAACCGCGACGTGAAGTTTTTATGTAGAAGTTGGGAAGAAGAGACTGTGTATATTTCAAATAGGATCTCTTCACTATTTGTCGCTGACACATATTCAGCTAGATTTAAGAAATGAATTGACTAAGTGATATTTTAAATTTGTTCTAATCAATAGAAGACATGAAATGTACTGTTGTACGTCAAATAATTCGTCACCTAATCGTAATTATCACAATTTCAGTATTTCAAAAAATAAAAAATACTAACTACTACTGAGTATATTGTAGATAATATAACAAATTGATGAGTAAGAAATCGCAATCAGTCAATAAAAATAATTGAGTCAATTACTATAGGCATCATTCTTTTTAAATCGAATCTATGCTTAAAAAATTAGTAATTTGATTCCTACACATTTACTAAAGTCGTATATGATTCTTCCGGGAATAAGGATTAAAAACATGTTACCATATAACTAATGTTTGATTACATGTTTTTCTTAACTATGCTTTATATTTATATTTTAGAAACGGTTCATATTCATATATGAAATGAAAGTAAATGTTACATTTGAATTGTACTCGTGTTAGAAGTATTTCGTAATTCTAAACATTTTTTTTTTTAAATATCATACATTTGTATTACATTCACGTAACTTAGCTTCAATTATGTGAATGTACAATGTAAATTTAAGATAAACACACAAGCGTAAACATACTTAAATGCAACATAAACAAAAAACTAACATATAAGTATTTCGCTTATGTTATATTTAGTAAATTTCAACTCTAAACTGGAGTGATATTTCCCGCGAAATATATAAATTTATGCAGATTTTTTATACAGAGCGTCATCATATTAGACTATATAGAATTTATAGTGGCGTACACTATGCAGTCAAATTTGACATACCATCTTAATCAGCATGTCAGTTTTTATTTCAATTAAATTAGAAAATCGTTCACACTCAGTTTTTGCAGATGATACTTTCTATTTCATAGCAGTTGTACATGCGATAAAATCTTTGTATGATCTTTATGTGGTATTTATGCACTTCTAACGTATAGTTGTTGTTTTATCCAATTCGATTTCATTTCGATAAAATATGAAACGTGTAACCAGAGACTTAAGTTCATTTGAGAAACCATCATACACGCGTGTGTACGTAGATCTTTAAACTCATGTAAAAAAAAACGGCAAACAAGTGCACATAAAGTTTTAAGTTTAAATAAACAGTATTTAATACACTGAACTGGAACCTATATATCCGCTATCTCTATCTCTCTACTAAAACTGGTTCATATTGGGCAATACGATCATATTATATAATAAAGAAGGATAATTTCTAATGCTTTCAGATTCATATTAATGTCCTATATATAGTAATATTAATATTATATAGCTCCGATCGTATATAGTACCATAAATATAATATTGAAATTATTTTGCATTGATCTTATTATTTGCAACGACATCATCACCATGCTTGTAAATTCTAACTCAGTTTTTAATTGTTTGCCACAGCACAGACATTTATTATACCATGAACATTGATCGCGAGAGTATTTATTTAATATAGGTTTAGCTATATTTGGAAGAAATTATTTTTATATTATAAATTTAATAGAATCCGTGCAGTTTACGTTAATGTATTTAATTGTATAGCATGATATAAAATAACACATCATCATCACGGATATCATCACCAATATTTAAATTGTGGTGACAGTTATGCATTGGAGTCTAGAGTTTAGTTAGTTCGCTTAAGAAATATTGTGCATTATATAGTGAATTTGTGATGATAAAATCAAGGATTTAGCACTGATATGTCATTTCTAATGTATGATATATATGAGCAGTTGCCAACCATCATTCAATATCATTCTGAACGGTTTTTGTAAACTCATTGTGATGTGGTTAATTATAATGAATTTATTAAAATATGTATTAACATTTTCTATATATATATATATATATATATGAATAGAATTATTTTTTTTTACCTCAATTAACATATATTATGAATAGATTAAAAAGTTGATATTGATCACAATTTATCAATTGCCATTCGAATTAATTAATGTCAACATATAATGTTTGTAACTTGATCACAATAAATGTATAATAAATAAATCGCATGTTATGGAGACTGAAAAGAGGGTATATGTCGTATTGTCGTATATGTCGATCAGGTGAAGTATACCTCACCGACATACTAGGGGAGTTATATACTATTTTACAGAATTAGGCATAGATCATGATAAGATGATTACGATGCATTATTGATCATTGAAATAATTGGCGGATTTATTAATTATTGTCATAAAAAGACTTACATTCAATTATATTGACTAAAGAAATGATATTTTTTTCTTTAAATATTCCGGTTTTTTTTATTTCAAAACTTTTAGCACAATCTGATTCATTTATCATTTTTTTGACTTGATTGTTGACATTGCCTAAGAGAAAATAACTTGTTTCTTAAACTTAGTCAATAATTTAATTAGTCACAAATTTTTGTGTTTTTGTTTTATTTTGAAGTTAACACTATTTTCTTTCATGTTCATTATATGTTTTTGATCAGTTGTTATTAAATGCGATCTCTTTTGAGATATATTGTTTCTGAAAAATATATGTACTATATGTATTTATAGGTAGGTTGCAACACGGTAGTAATAACTAACCTATTCTATAGTATTAATTAAAAAATTAATCGTTATTATAATTTAGGTATAGGTAAACATATCAGCTATGTAGAGACTGTATAAGATTGCAGCTAAGACTGAATTTTGTATAAATTCGGTGCATATTGTATGTATGTTTGGACATGCAATCAACGAATCTTAAATGTTTTCATCATCATCATCTCAACCTTTACTCCGCATGGGAGCATAGGGCATCAACGAAAACCGTCATTTCTCTCGATCTCTGGCCAGCGCGTTCTCTTCGCTCCGAACCATCCCCATGGCACTAGCCTCCTTAATGACGATTCTTCGCCACGTTGTTTTTAGACAACCCTGCCTTCTATTACCCTACGAGTTCCAGTCAAGTGCATAATTTGCAATATCACCCACTGGTCGCCTCAGTGTATGGCCGATCCAATTCCATCTTCTTCGGGTGACAATCCTGTTCATTGCCTCCAGATCTGCCAATCTCCACAAATTCTCATTAGTTATTATGTTTGGTCAGAAAATTTTTAATATGCGCCTAAGACACCTATTGACGAAAACTTGTATTTGTGACTCGATGTTATTTGTCACCTTCAAGTTTCACAGCCATCCAATAGTACCGGTAAATAGTTACTTTTAAAAATGCGCAACTTTAGATTCTTTGAAATCTGTGTTGACCGCCAGACTCCATTTAGCATACCATACATTTGTCGTGCATTTTGTATGCAGAATTTGTCTCAGCACCACCACCAATTGTTACAAAGCTTCCCAGATTTTAGAAGTCCTCTACTTCATCTATTTCTTACCCGCCGATCGCCAGTGAACATCTTTCAGATGCACCAATTTTCATCAGCTTCGTCTTTGAAATATTAATCTTAAGACCGACCTGCGAGCTATATTTCACAATTCGCTCTAATTTCACCGTCATGTCTGCATCATTTTGATATAGCATACAAATGTCGTCAGCAAAGTCGAGATCTTCAAGTCGACCGGTTAGACCCCATCTGATTCCATGTGGTTCAGAGTTTA
>JANSTX010054171.1:0-11271 GCA_027564355.1 Penthetria funebris | reverse complement strand
ATGTAGGTAATTACAGTTCAATTAGTCTCTTAGTTTTAAACTTAAATTTTCATCAAACATTTATCTCGTTCATATTACGTACATACCTAAGATTGATATGCTTGAGTAGACTGCTAAGAAATAAACATACTTTTGAAAATGCATCCGTTTCTTAGGAGTTCCGGTAATTTTACAGTTAACACAATTGTCTTTTATCCGGTTGTTAATAAAACAAAAATTTATATGTTTTGTAAATAGAATATGTTGTGTACTTAGCATAGTTTATGTACTATTTATGTTGTACGTATGTTGCATTTTGTACAAAACCTATATTTACCTCAAATTAATAATTGAAAATAATAAATGCCCCTTACCGCATGCAGTTTCAGTTAAATAATATTGTCAATGAAATATAATTCCAAGAGATGGCTATAATTAGTAAATGTCAATGGTTTTAATATGGGATAAGATGAAATTCAAGCAAACCCCATTCAATTAGATAATTTAAGAGACATGGCTACATAAAATAAATGATAATTGTACATGTTCATAAACATATATGTTTTTTCAACGAGATGATAATATCATTTGATAGCTGATACTTTGTCAGCCTTTGTGAGTTTATGTTACATCAAAATGTTGCAGTTACATTTCGACCTAGTACTACACTTATATGTTGTGAAAAATGGAGTGGCAATCAATTATCAACGTTACCAAAACCATGATTCCACACAATGTCAACGGTAATTCGACCATCACGATGCATGTCAATAATGACGTGTGATTGAGGCTACAAAGTGAGTGCAAACGCAGTGTTTGTTGAGTTGTTAAAAAAAAACATCTCAACAAACAAACTATAGTTAGCTACCGGTTTAAGCACCACACTATACTCTGTACTATTCACATGTATAACCCATACTTTCTTCGTACTTCTTCACCCAGTCGACAAATACGACCATTAATGATTTTAGAGAGCAAATTTATCCAGATAAAAATATACAATATAAAGTTAGCCTTAAGAAAATTATTATTTATAAATACTGAAAGAAGCAAAAAAAAAAAACAAAATAAGCCAAAATCTTAACTCACCAGGTTTACGATACTGTAAAATTCTTTGAACTTCTTCAGCTTCAGTGGCACTATCACTTTCATATGGTAATATTAAATTACCACTTTTCACTAAACTTTGTGGTCTATAATTTGATGACAAATTAATGTTGGTATTTTGGCTTGGCACAATTGGTCTATATAATTGTTCGACATTATCTAAAACAACTATTGAACCAGTTGGTGGTCGAACATAATTATTATTGGATACTTTCGGATGAGTACCTATTGTACTATCGGTTGTTACTGTGGCTGTCAATGGAATTCTATGCTGTTGAACATTTGTTCCCATTATTAATGGTGTCGTTCGTCCAATATCATTTCTACTACTATATCGATTTATCGATGGATGATTTTCTATATCATTGCGATAATAATTTGGTTGTTGATTCTTTAATTGAATATATCCATATTGACCAGAATTTGACTGTATTCTGCCATATATATCGGCTGAACATCGACCATTATTTAAATGTGGCAAATCTGTTTGATATTTTTGTATAGTTAACGGATGTAAATTGTAATTTTCATCTGGTAAAAAAACAGAATCCGTTTCACTAGGTAATTTTTGGTGATGATTTTGTTGTGGTTGCGGTGGTTCATGGTGTTGTACTTGATGAAGTTGTAGCTGCCGTAATTGTTGCTGCTGTTGTTGGTGCTGTTGCTGCTGTTGTTGTTGTTGTTGTTGTTGTTGTTGCTGTGTTAGTTGTTGATTCAAAGTATTTCGTTTTGCCGATAAATTTTCAAATACTTCGGAATTTGTTGATTGTAAACTACTTCTTTTAATTATGGGTGCATAAATTGGTATATCATGTTGTTGTTGTTGATATTGATCAGTTTTCTTGTTATTTAAACTTTGAATCCTTTGCGGTACCTGTGGTGCCACTTTTGATGAACTACTTCTAAATGATGATGTTACACTTGGCGTTATTCGTGACTCTAATGACGCATACGAAACAGGTGATATTTCAGATGATGTTTTACTAATTGTATCTTTATTTGTATTTAATTGATTATATGAATTTTGTAATAATTGTTGTTTTGTTGGTGTTTTATTCATTGATTTTCGACAAAATTCTGTTACACGTTTCATAACCTCTTCTCTACTTAATGATTCTGGTTTTCTTCGCATAATCACTGGTGTTTCATTATTTTGTCGACGATAATTTACGATGCCATATGTTTGATGTTGTTGTTGTTGTTGTTGTTGTCCAGATATCATTTCATCAAGCACACTTTGTGATCGAATTGGATGATTACTTTTATTGTACAGGTCAATAATGTTGGGATTATGGTCAACAATTTGATTAGAGGATAATGTTTGTAGCACTGGTTGCACATGTTTTCGAATTAATTCTGGTTGTAAATGTTGTTGTTGCTGTAATTGTTGTTGTTGTAATTGTAGCTGATGTAATTGTTGTGGTTGTAATTGTTCTTGCAATTTCAATTTATGAAAATGTTGATCTATTGGAATAAATTGTTGCACATTTTCTACATCATTAAATTTTGGATTCAATTTTTTATAATTCCGATTTCTATAGACAGTATCAATTGTATTTCGTTGAGGTGAACTTCTGACAAAATCACCAGCAACATTATCATGCAGTTGATCAGTAATGGAATTTCTTTGCAACGAATTTCTGGAAAATTGTGAAGCTCTATTTTGCTGCAATTGATGTAATTGTTGCTGCTGTAATTGTTGTTGATATAATTGTTGTTTTTGTAGTTGTTGTTTTTGTTGTTGTTGCTGCTGCAGAAGTAGCTTTTGCTGTTGCTGATACTGTTTTTTTAGCTGCTGTTGTTGCTGATGCTGATATTGATGTTGTTTTAGCTGTTGTTGTTGCTGTTGTTGTTGTTGATGTTGTTTTAGTTGTTGTTGCTGTTGTTTTTGTTCTTGTTGTTCTTGCTTTTGTTCTTGTTTTTGTTCATGTTGTTGTTGTTTTTGTTCTTGTTGCTGTTGTTTTTGTTCTTGTTGTTGTTGTTTTTGTTCTTGTTGTTGTTGTTGTTGCAGTTGTTGTTGTTGTTGCAGTTGTTGTTGTTGTTGTTGTTGTTGTTTTTGTTGTTGTTGTTGATGTTGTTGATGTTTTTGTTGTTGTAGTTGTAGTTGTTGTTGTTGTTGTTGCTGTTGTTGTTGTTGTTGTTGTTGTTGTTGTTGTTGTTGTTGTTGTTGTTTTTGTTGTTGCTGTTGTTGTTGTTGAAGATGTAATTGTTGCAGTTCCTGATATATCATTCGTTGTTTATTTACTATTGGATGGTTTGTTTGTAAATCATTTGCGGTACGTTGCGGTAGTTTTTCATATATATTTTCTGAAGAATGTTCCTTTGGACGTCCATATATATTTTCGGTATTTACAATCAATTGTTTATTATACAATTGTCGATCAGTTTTCTCTTTTAAGTCCCTTAATTTTGCCCACGATTGTGAATCCAAACCGATTTTAGGTTTTAAATTTATATTTGGATCAATTGTTGATATTGGTGATATAACTTCAGAATCTTTTGTATGAAAATAGAAATTTTTCGATGTATTCATATTGGTAGAGTCAACTGTATTTAAAATAGGAGTAGACGTTTTTTTTGGACCATTTAATAAATATTCATTTGAATTATATGGTGTTTCAACTGTTGCAGTTAATTCATTTTTATTCTTAACTTTAACATCATTTGTTGATAAATTAGTACATTTTAAACGTTCTGAAGGTATTTTATTAATCGAACGTCTTTTAATGTCACTTTTATCCATTGATAAACTACGATTTAAATTACCATAAATATTATCATCATCTGGTTTACGATAATTTAATGATTGTCTTTCAATTGTACGTTTTAATGGTATCGGTGGCTTATATACTTCCAAATTATCATCGTTTATCAATTTTCGATCTAATTGTGGACGTAAATTAATATTATTATTATTAATACTATTATGGGTAATTGATAAAGGATTTAATCGTTGTACCCTAGGTTTAACAATGCCTTTACGTAAAACTGGTGACCTATTTTCAAACGAAACCGGTAGGTCTTTTCTATATTGCTTAAATGATTGTGGTATAGCTGAATTATTATTTGAACGAATTTTTTCAATTCTTTCATTATTATCGGATGTAGAATTTATGATAACTGGAACTGAATTTCTACCAGATATGAAATTTGGATTTTCTAATTTATTCAATGGTTTAATTTTATTTGATTGTACAATTAATGTATTATCAATATCACCAACAGTTCCATTACCACCGACAATGGTACTATTTGATGAACTACTGTCAATGTAACGTACGCCCAATGACGATTTTGTTGAATCATTTCGATTTGTTCGTAATTTTAAATTATTAAATTGTCTGGCATTAACCAATTCATAATTACTATCATTTTTATGTTGTGACATTTTTAAATTATTTTTCATATCAATAAAATTTGTTTTTGGATGTTCTAATTGTTGTGATTTAATGTCCGACATTAATATTTCTGATGATGTTGTTGATGGCTGTATTATAATATTCAAATCAATATAATCTTCAGCATTGGTTAATGCACTTGAAATTGAACTGGATCGATCATCTAATTCAAGATCACTTTTTCGTAATAATTTTTCAAATGAATTTTGACGTACAAATGCAGAATTTATTAATTGTGAAGATGGTGACAGTTGTGATCGTTGAGGTTGTTGTACTGTTGAAGAATTATCAACAACTTGTCGTTCTAAAATAATACGTTTATTTTTTGATTTTTGTAAATTATTATCATCATTATTTGTAGTGTATGGTTTTGAATAATTTGATGTTCGCGGTGGTGAATCTTCCTTTGGAATTGTTTTTCGTTTTGACGAAAATATACCCGTTGGAAATAATCTGTGTAAAACCGAGGGTTTTTTAGTTTTCCTTGAATCTTTTTCTTTATCCATTGCATTAAATTCAATGTCTATTATATTATCAATTGATATTGAACTCAATATTGGAGGGTTTTTATCGATTTTATTATCAAGTTCTGTATATTTATTAGTATTATTATTACTATTATTATTATTATCATTATTATTATCAATTGAAATTATATCTTCTGATAATTTATCATTTGGTATTAATGAAAGTCCTTTTTGTTTTAAATATTCTTGAAATTCTTTGCTATTCACCGTATTTGTATATGATTTTTTTGATTGATCTATATTGATACTATCAACAGTATCATTTGCAATTGAATTATTAATAGTTAGTTCATTTTCTTTAGCTTCTTCACCATTTCCAATTGGTTCACAATCTGTTATTTCGGCAATGTCATCTAAATCATCTTGTGAACCAAAATTTGTATTTTTAATACGATCGTCAAATTTTTTTGCATTAATAGCCACTTCTTCGGGATTAAATAATGATTTCTCCAAATCTGTACCAGTTTTTATTTTAATGTCCGATAAATTTGGATATCGAGAACGATCAATTATTTTTAATGAATTATTTTCACTATCTAAATTGGATGAAATTGATGTATCGACACTTTTATTATTATAATCATTATTATTATTTATAATATTATAATGGTGTGGTGTTCTTATTGATGTTATTGATGATGTTTTATAGGCATTTTTTAAATCTTTTAATTTTTCTGGTGATAATTTTGATAATCTACTTATTCGCGGTGAAACGACAGGTTTTCGTTTTTCGGCCTCTTCTTCTTTTAATAGTTTTTCTTTTAATTGAGGATCAAATTCTAAATATTTATCAGGATTTTTAATATAAGTTTTAACATATTTCGATTCCCTTAAAACATCTTCTTTGGTAATATATTCATCAGATGCAATTTCTATTGGGGATAATGTTTGTATTGTTGTTGTTGGTGTCGTTGTTGTCGTCGTTGATGATGATGATGATGATGATGCTGGTGTTGTTATTGCTGTGGACGTTGCAATATTAATTTTTGAAGCAACTTCGTCATTTGATTTATAAATAGTTTTTAAAAAATTTGCACGATTCACGGCCGTAATATTTTTAAACGGATTTTGTTTATCAACAATAATTTCACCGTTTATAAATTTTTGAACACTTTCGTCACTTGATTCAAATGAAACGGATTTCTTGCGTATTTGCCGTGGTAAGGACGATGTACAATTTGTCAAAATTGGTTTTGGTAATGAAGACGGTTTTTGTTCCTGATATTGTGTAACATTTTCATCAATAGTTTCACCATTTCTATCACATATTATTAATTGGGATTTTTGAATTAGAGCACCACTTTCACTATTATTACTATTATAATCACTATCACTATTATTACTACATATATTATTATTATTATTGCTATTATCTAAATCACTAGACTTTAAAGTACCATTAACAATTTTGTCATTCAACAGTAATTTACTGTCATCCTTATTGACATTTTTAGCATTATTATTATTAATATTACTTATATTATTTATATTATTATTATTATTATTATTATTATTATTATTATTATTATTATTAATATTATTATTAATATTATTTTTTAGTAACAACAATTTATCACAGTTTTTAATTATATTCGTTGGTCGATAGGTTAATAGCATATGATTGCTGTCAGTGGTTTTATTTGTTTCACATTCAGTCTGAGGCATTTCATATGGCTTCGATAATTCTTGTTCAATTTCTTTGTCATTTTCGTTTTGTATATTATTCTGTTGCAATTGACCTGAAAATAACAAAAATAAAAATAAAATAAATAAAAAAAATTGCATTAAAAAATGTAAATGCACAAATAAATGTAGTACGAGAGCATACAAGTATATTTAAAAAAAAAAAAATTTATATATAATACAAATATTATATATGATAGAATATAGTGTAAAATGTAATTTTTAACCACCAAACACCCATCACCCACACCAAGCTTTTGAAACACACCTTTCATCACTAAAGATAATTGTCATTGTTATTTTTTTAATATATACTTTGGTCAAACATCATATAAAGTACCCCTAACGAATTTATAATAAATTTCACAAAATCAATTATATATACATTTTTACATAGCAAAAACTAGTGTTACCAGCACTATGCACTATTTTAAGAAGAATATTAGAAATTAATAGAGGGTCGCTCCAATTCCTACCAATTATTGTGACCAATGCATGTTGATGTGTTTGTGGTAAATTTCTTCTTTAGAATATATTCGACTAAAATCTAATAACCAAGCAGTTTATCATCATGTGTATGACCAATAATTGTTGAAAAATAACATCCACTTCGACGTGTTACCGGTAACTTAATCAGGATATATGTCAGTAATGGCATGTGACCAAGGTTGCCAGATATATGAATAAAAACGTGTAGATTGACGGTCTAATACATAGAATGACGGATGATTGAAAAGGTAAAAAGATTGAAGGACTATGATGAATCTTGTGACAATGACATTGACATTTCAACAAAAATAATAGATCAATGTCAAATCTAGTTTCTAATTTTAAATATTTCTAAATGAAATAATATTAACGTAAGTACATATACACATTTTTCGAATTTCAGCGTGAATAGAAGAAGTTCATTACCAACAAAAAACAAGAGAAATGTATGATTGGTTGCCAATTATTGTAGGCCCTGGAAATTGCTTAACGGATCACAACATTATATATAAATGTTCATTAAAGATAATTGCAAAATAGTTGATATACATGGCAGGTACTCCAAGGAGTAATCCGATTAAGCTTATACTCCCACACGTTCTTTCAATTATAATATTAGTTATATATGTAAAATTTGAAGTCTACATGCCATACAAACAATTTTAATTTAAAAAATAAAAAAAAAAGTAAAAAGTTTGTATGGGAGGTACTTGAAGGAGGGCTCCAATTTTCCTCATCTTCGAACTTAGCCTCACAAATCAGAAAAAAATGACACGTGCAAAATTTCATAGCGATTATCTCGAAGCATTCTCAAGTTATCGTGCGCACAGACGGACGGACGGACGGACGGACGGACAGACGGACGGACGGACATACGGACGGACGGACAGACGGACGGACGGACAGACGGACGGACGGACGGATGCTTAAATCAACTTTTTTTTTCAATTATAAGCACTGTGTAATTTTTTTTTTTCTGAGATGTTTATTTCTTGGCGTTACATGAACGTAATCAAATACAATAGACCCTTGGAACGAAAAAACAATAATCAAAAAATCAAATATGCATTTATATATGAGTACCTCAAAAGTAACTTAATATTTACATCATAAATGTAAACACTAATTAGAATACTTGTTTTTGCACGCAAATATAATTCATTTCATTAGCATTCAATAAACACTCATATATGAAAATGCGCATATTAAATGCATACAATATACATATGCACTTATGGATGTGCAGTATTTTAATTGTATTAGAGATAAAATTGAAAAGTTAAACTTTATATAATCAAATGACATGTAAGTTTTAAAATCTACATACAATAAATATTAAATTTAATTTGGTTAACAATTTCAAAAAAAAATTTAAATACATTAAAAACTTTAATTTCCAAAATGTTTTTAGTGTGTCATTAGTAAGTTGCATTCAGTTCAGTGCAACTACATCAATTAAAACTACAACTTAGCAATTCTGTACATATATGAAAAAGTATATTTGAATAAATTGCTGTTGACTAATTAAAATATCTAAATGCAAGAAAATGAAGAAGTTTAATTATATCAAATATGACATAATATATAAGAGGATATGCAATTAATGTTCATTGCATTTTACATACTAATGCCTGGTATAGAAGAAATTTAATTTAGATAATTATATTTTCAAATTTCACTATTATAAGCAGTTGAAATAATATTTCTTTTGCATAAAATTGAAATTAATTTTGCATAGAATTTAGCGAATAAATCACTAAATTCTATAAACCACGAGATAGTAATGTAGAATTGAATGCAATTATGTTTAAAATAATGAAGATTAAAAATGCCTTACATGAGTTGTTATAACAAAAAGTTGCTATTATATTGTTTCAGAAACAAATGCCAACAACAGAGCATATTTAGAATTTTAAATTTTTAGTCACCTTATCTGTAACTAAAATAAATATTGTCAGCATGTGTATACAAATTCATAATGTCGAATTGACTGAAATGCTGTTGCGGTATACTTGATAACGACAAAATATTTTTACAAGAATACAGAACTTCTGGTTTTATCAGATGCTCTATAACTATAATATAACTGATCCAGAAACACACATTATGCAAATAATGTTTTTAATGCTATTCTCGACCAGTATCGTTGACAACAATATACTTCCATTAACTGCAGTCACTCATTTCCTTTACATTCTTGAAAATGTCAAGTGAATTATTTTAATCGAAATTCTCGAATATTTAAATAACATGAAAAAGAAGTTATATGTAAATCAATGAACAATTTAAAAAAAAAACATCATTTGAAACGTATTTAAAGCAAAAAATAATCGAATTTATCAATTATTATTTATAGTCTATCTCTGTGATGTTATCATTAAAACGTTTTTTGTTTTTTTTTTTGTTTTATTTTTGTCCTGAAAAATGTCAATGCCCATAATTCAAAATCTTAAACAACTAGCATTTTCAATAATTTATAGTACAATATAACTCTGAATTTATTGATTAGAAATTCGGTTAACTATTTTTAAACTGCATAAGCTTAATCAAACATACATTATTTATTTTTTTTAAAACATTGAACCATACGAGTGACATGTTTATAAAATGCATTCATTGGTTATATATGTTTATATTTACGGCATGATATCCATGAGTTTTCTGTAAAAAAAAATAAAAAGTGACCGTAAAGAGACATAAAGAAAATTTATGAACATGTTTGTTTATTTTGGATTTTTTTTTTCGAAAGAAAAAAAAAAGATTCTATAAAATCCAAAGCCTCAGAAGACGCACAAGACGAAACAAAACAAAAATGGGTTATTTTTTTCTTTATAACTTTTTCTGTCTATGCATACAATGTCCTTATTCTCTATTATGACTGCAGTTTTAATATTTCATAAAATTTAAGTAAACAAAACTAAATTAGAAATATATTCTAAACATAACATTATAATTAGCTATATATTTAAGTATATATACTCGTATATACTAGGAAAGTAGAAAAAAAAATCACACTTCATTAATGATATACTGAAAGATAAGGGCACATATTCACTAGATATTTAGATATTTAGGATGTTAGAAATATTTTGATGAAAAACTGATGACAAACATATTTATATGAAAATTGAGACTTAATTTTACACATTTTTACAAAAATTGAACAAACAATGCAATAGAATATACGATTCTATATTTTAGATAAAGGAAGTCAGGAAGTCAGGAAGTCAGGAAGTCAAATAATAACTGATAAAAAAATTTAAACGGATGGAATAAGTCGCGTCAATACAGCAGGTCAAAAATTAAGTTAAATCCAACGGAATTTCAGCATGAAGATCTAAAATGAGTAAACACTTGGTAGCTGAAAAACGAAATATATTGTAAGACGTTTATTGTAAAATATTCAATACAATTGTCATCACAATTGAACAATAACACATAATCGAACGAACAAGTTCTTCGAACACATTATAAATATTGGACATGAAAATCACAAATAATTTCTATATACTACCGATTTCGAAATTAATGGGATCAACCACCAAATTGCATTCACGTATCATACTAATCGTCATTTTCCAAACCTCTAATTAATGCACTGATGAGAACTATTAGTTCGAAACCAGAGTTCAACATCTTGTAAATATGGTGCTTTGATATTGAATAAGTTATAAAATATGGTGCTTTAATATTGAATAAGTTGGCTAATTATCATTTGACTTCAGCACTGGTTTAAAGGATTTAAAATTTAATTCAGTCTGCTGTATGAAAGTCAATATGCATAATATAATATATAGTTCCATATTATTTAGATGTGACCGAGATACCGAAAAAAAAACCCACATTAAATAAATATATTACGGTCACTCATTAATCTCCAGGAAATGGTCTGCACTGATAGCAGACCATTTGCAACGTTGATTGCAACTGGGCGCGTCCACAGGTTGCGGATAGTGGAATGAATTCCATATGTGGTCCAATCAACGGTCATGTTGGAGGGTCTCTGGGGTGACTGTATGGCAGCAGTAACCATTTAAATCCAGAGTCCAATGATAACATGATGACATGGCGAGTAAGTGGCGCCATTC
>JANSTX010054170.1:0-11272 GCA_027564355.1 Penthetria funebris | reverse complement strand
ATATTAGAGATATATAATACATGATTTTCAGGAAAAGAAAATTTAAGTTATTAAATGAAATTCAACAATATTATATAGGAAATGTATATACAGGAAAATGTATGTATATAGGCAGCGTATGTTTTGATTTTGATTTTAATTACATCAGTCGCCATGTGGTAACAAGGGGGATTGACTATATGTAGAGATAGTGTGGTATAAATAATGTAAATCCTTAATTTAAATATTATTGGAAAATAAACAAAAATAATTACATTATACGTTTCCATATGAATAAATTATTTGTCTGTAAACTACTATACACTAATAATAATTCTCTTACCCTACAGTAATCACCTCCGGTTTATCCTGTCTCCATTTCTATTGGCTTTACGGAGAATTACTCAGTTCTGCAATATCCGAGGTTTGAAGGGATAGCTTTTGTCGGTAATGCTCGTTTGCAAAGTCATATGCCCACAGTCTCGGGTGGTGATGATGAACGTTTTTGTTGTCCCGATTACGGGCTGCTCACTTATTACATTGTTGATCATCATTGGAAATGCGATTTACATGGGAAATGATGTACGTTTCGGTAGACGGATTATATTTGAGCGGCCAAATATTCTTGAATTCAATATTATGTGAATTTAAATTCATTTTCCTAAATTCAATATTATGTGGATTTAAATTCATTTTGGACATTTAAATAATATATTTCTGTTCCATATACAGAAGTCTCAATCTAAACTATTGTAGATATTTATGCCTCATCACCATATGTCGTAGCCGATGATTTTAATGGTTCATAACGTTCCTTTTTTTGTGCATTCTGCTGTTGCTAATAACCTCGGTCTTTATGCCGAACATTTCGCCGAAATTAATCTTCATTGTACTTTATTCGGATTGAGGCACCTATTACAACTCTGATCATTGTCTAATCACTGTTTCTTTTCAATATATTTCACTGGTGAGAAATTCTCTGGATCGTGTAGTTAATATATTTATTTTCGTGCTAGAATGAAAACGTATATTCCAAGTTTTGTGAATATATTCTCACAATATTATGAACTCTGTAGAAAATGATATTGGCGATATTATATAGTTGTAACGTATCGACTGTATCTGAAACAATCTATCCAATTTATAACACTGACTCACATCGGAATATACATCATTCTACATATATTGTTACAGTACAAAATAATTATTAGTCAACCTATGATATATATAATATTTGCCTCCAAAAATTTCGAATTCAATTTTTCAACATGTTGATATTAGCACCTGGTTAAACAATCCTGTTTTTAGATTAAACAACTTGGCATCTAATCGCAGTCACCTTTTGAATGCCTTATATAATACATATTTTATATTATTTTATGTTGCAATAAAGGGGTTTTGAATTCAATTCAATTCAATTGAAATGGGTTCACGCACATAAAAGACATATATAAAATAAGCAGTATAGAAGTGTGTGCAATATTGAAATTTGTATAACACAAGCCGATACGGGGTGTAATGGATCAGATATCTGATCGCCGATTTGTAGTCTTTTGTATTTTCTTATTCTGAGAAATTTTTTAATTATATTTATTAGGCAATCGCTGAATCCATCTATGCATAAATTTTACTTTTAATATTAAATAATTTTTATGTACAGGGTTACCAAAGTAAGGCGAACGCCTTTCTGGCGGCATGTAGATAAATTTCAAAAGTTGTTACAACAGAAGTTAAATTTAATAAATAACATATTGGAGCTAAATATAATAAATATCTTTCACGATTGTAATTTTAACAGCGTCCAAAATGAACAGCGCCAATGTATAGAATATCAAAATAGGAACCACAGTTGGTCGAAAAATTAAAACTGAAGAAGATGGTCTAACCCAGGGTGTAGTGATAATAAAATTTTAAAACATAGCAGTAAGGAAGAATAGTTGCAAATATAAGTCATCTTTCTACAAGTGTTTTTCCAAAATACTGTTCCAGTCTCGCCGTGACATAATATGTGCGATTCGTAAAATCACCCGTGAACTATTGTCTTCTGTTATTTCGAAAATATGATAATTGATTAAAATCCTCAGGAGGGTTCTTTCAAAAATAACGTGACAAGGAACCGTCATTAGAAGTAGTTTAGTATCTGTGAAAAGGGATAGAATGAAATAAAAAGGTACTAAACAGAAATCGTGAAAAATGGCGGTGATTTGTTGATGTCCTATGCTTCCGTATGGAGTAAAAGTTGAGACGATAATGATCTGTCTTATTTTACTTTTAAATTTGGACATTTTTACTTTAAGGAGTTGAACATTTGAAACCATCATATTTGTTGGTGAGTTTATTGTATTTTATGTGCTCGAACAATATACATTACCGTTAGGTTTTCTAACTGAGAATTATTCGGCCACCCGTCCTCTGGCTGTAATTTCACAATTAATTACATTACAGACTCTAAACCTTGATAATAATTTCAAGAACACTAATTGCATGTAAACATCATATAAATTAAAATTTGTACAAGTAAAACATACACAGATTATTACCTCTACTTGTATACATTTTCAATCAACAACTATGGTAAAATCCATGGAATTTTCTTCTTCCATAATTTTGATAGACGCATGTGTCACTTTTCACCAAAAGCTCAAAGCTTATACCATTAAATGTCCCCACCCACATTTACTTATTTGTGTGGTATGTAATTTCGAAATAATTTTCCTCAACTGTTGAAAGTTTATTAGTACGTACTGTTAATAGTACGTAATCAGACGTTCATTTTCAATGCTCTTTTTATTTTCAAATATATGTACGAGTAGCGTCGTTACAAGTAGAGAAAAAAAAAACTTGTTCTTAGACAAATATTTACTATTTAAATTAATTAAAAAACACTTTACAATTTAAATTATAGTGAATAATTAGTAGTTTTTATTAAAATTATAGTGCAATGTTTAGTAGTTTTAAAAGTGCTTAAATATGCCAAAAGAAAATGTAGTTATAATCTGCCTTTAGCTCGTTGTGAACAAGAAGACACAATGCAGAGTTCATTGACCTGTCGTATACTTTAAAGTTTAAAATAAAAACTTGAGGGAAATTTTTGCTAGACAGTAGCACTGAAGGGTTTTTTAAAAAGTACGTTGAAGTGTCATTTTTTGCTTGATCCTTCCTCTTCAGTGCATTTTTTGTTTTTTTTATTTCAAAGTTCTATCTTGCAAGTGGTGAAATTATTTTTTTTTCGTGTTACTTTCTGGTAGTGGAAGTTTTACGAGAATAATATAAATGAAAAACAGGAAAATTATAAAAATCTTGTAAAGCTTTGAGTATGATTTTCGTCCTTTTTGTAAGTCTCAAGAGTTTTTTTTATGTTCATAGTAAAACTAAACTTATATACATAACCTTCCTACAGTAATATAATTTTTTTGTTAACATTTTATTTGAGAAAAGACATTTTTTTATCAGAACTTCCTTTTTTATGTTAAGTTCAAGTTGAAGGTTATATAAATTTTGTATTACATAAGTTTATTTATAATTTATATAGATACATGTTAGGTTTTCCTTTTTTTTATGGCCTGTAGTCAAAAAAAAAAAAACAATTGGGAAAACAATATAATGAATATTTATTAGATGTTGTTTTTCCAAATTGTTATTTATTATCTTAAAGGAAAAAGATGGAAAGTCATAGATAAAATAAGATTATTAATAATTTATATTTCTGGGGCGTTTTGTAGGAAGCAGGAGATAAAGTATATATTAAAAAAAAAAATCTTGAGTCATTTAATACAGGGTTAGTAAGCTTTAAAGGATTGTTTGCTAAACTTGGGCTTTATTGTAAATAAAACACATTTTTGTCAATTTTTTTGGCATCTTTCATATGAACGGAAGTGCTGATTAGTCTTTCTAATAGTAATCGACCGAAGCACGGGGTAATTGGTAGGAGCAATGTCGGGCAAATATGGCGAGTGGGGTGGAATAGCGTTCCCAAGTTTGTTTTATTAGCCTTGCAAAATGTATGGCATGCTTGAAAATAACTTTATCGTATCTCTGCTCGAATTTCGGTTGTTTTTTCTTTAATGCTCAAAGTCAAACGTATCAATTGTTGTAGTTGGCGAAAGCATATTATGTGATTGTTTCGATAGATTGGAGCAGTTTATAATAAGAAACAGACAGCAAAATACATAGTATTTAAAATGTAACCATGTTTATTGGTTGACATGCAACCGTTTGAGTAGTGAATTCGTTTTTCATTATAAGTCATAATTTGATACTCTTCGCTTTTTTTCCCGTTGGAGAAACTTTTCACACGTGTCGGTTTCATTTAAACTAATTTTCTTGAACTAAAATCGGTATATCACTCCAAATGTTTCTGCAAGTTCTTCTTGTGTCTGATTCTTGATCGCATAATGCTTTCTTTCATATTCCATATATATTCTGTGTCAGAATTTCCATTTTTAAACCGTCTAAACCACTATTCTCAAATTGAAATTTATGGATCATGATCTCCATAAACCTTACACAATAATTGATTACATTCAAAAATGGAAGTGGACAAGTAAAACTTCTTGTAAATTTCCATTTCATTGGCATAAAAATCGACATAATTGAAGCTAGAAAACTGTGTTGATTACACTTCTGAATGTGAGACATACAACGAACTAAAGTATAATTATGACGACTTGACTAATACTTGAATGGATACAATATGGCTTGATGTAATTTAACATTATTAGTAACGTTTGCGTTTGTAAATCCTTTAAAACTTGCTTGTACCTCATATATATAAAACAGAATCAATAATAATTTTGAATATTTATAATGTTTTATAATAAGTCATGTAAGATTATCATTATGGTCAACATTATTAACATCACCATTAGAATCATGTTTATTATCTTGACCTGAATGTCGTTTAGATCAGCGGTAGTTTACTTCAATGGCAATCCTGTAACAGATTCTACGATAAAGGCTATATGTTATTGGTTGACATGTTTTCAAATAATTCTAAATTTGACAATTCGAACGCAATGTAATCATCATTTTCCAGGGTCGAATCTAACATGCAACCTATTTATATTCACTCAGAGCCATATAAACAAATCTTAAGACTATTGATTATTAATAAAAGGCATCTGATGCTTCGCTACATATATACTCTGCATAAGAAAGATAGCAACATACTTATGCAGTGGCAACTGTCCAGTATATTCCCAAAAATTTCTTGCATTTAATTACAGAACTAGAACCTCGTATAGAGCCATTGCATAAATTTAATCAAAGGTCTTGAAAGAAATTAATAACTTTAAGATTGAATTTAATAATATTCCTCATGATAATCAATACACTTTTGGGTGTAAGCGATTAGTATGCGATATTATGACTGTTCAAAGAAAAATCTGCTGTTTTACAATGTAATGTAATAGTTAACAAATATAACAGCATTACCCAAATTTAAACTACTATTTACAAGTGGCAATTCTGAACTCACACGATCTTAGTATTACAGAATTTGTACTATTGTTAAACGAAGTGTACTAAAAATATATTTTTAATGAATTTATACCCATTAACGAGTGTGTTACTAGAAAAATGTCATAAATAACAGAAGACGGTTTTTAATCATTTTTTTTCGGTTGACATCTTGAGGTTTTTCATTCTATTTTAATTTCGTGCAGAATCAAGATTGCATTGGTTGTGACGTGTGATCGTGTTAAAAAATATAGATCTTATAATATCAAATTTTACGAATTTGATTAATATAAAAAAAAATTCACCTTCAAACTACATTGATCACTCTGTCAAAGTATTCAAATTTTTAGTCGACCTATTACAAGTGAAATTAATGTAGTTTTTCAGTTGTTATTTGATTTAACATTAATATTGCAAACGAGACTAATTAATATAAAAATGCTGCCTTGTACTAGAATATCTTCAGCATATTGTTATAAAAACTGCTAATGTAGTTGTTCTATTTATTTAATGACTGTTTCTTATAAATAGCCTTTGGCGAGCTATGTTTTATCTTGGAAATTAATACAAACTTAATTTATTCCATATAACAATTATCACAAATTATAACAAATTACTATTACTATTACTGTTACAACTTTATATGAATCTTTTTTTCTCGTAGTATACCTTCTTAATAATGAATTGTTAGCTGCATATCGTAATTAATATTTAGAACATTATGGTATTTTCTAAATAGTTGTTTTCCACAAATGTCTATACGGTTCTCGGTCATTTATACTTTTCGATTTATTTTCGTTGAATATTCGTAATAGATGGCGTGGTGCAGATAGTATTTGTATAAGATATGATCGTAGTGTAATATAATTCTCAGTGGCGTGCACATAGGTGTTTCTATTTCAAATTGCTGGTACTACTTCTGTAAATGATTACATTTCATCTGTTCTCTTATTGAATCCAATCTGTTTACAGATTTGAATTTTTATATCTAACATTATGACAAAAATGTTCGCAAATTTAATTAATATTTACATAATTAATAGAAATTTAATTATTACAATATTTTTCATATACGTGTCCTTCCACTATCGGGCGTCATTAGGATTTCTAAACAGACGTCCGATCTTGAAGAACGTGTCTGTTTACAAGATCGATTTAATTATCCTATTTTAAAATTTTATTATTATTTATTTAATTGTACCAAAATGATCATGGTCATGTTACAAAAATAACAAACATTTTATATGTTTTTCAATAGATTTTCATGTAGGAGAAAAATACGTTTGCATATACGAATATTCGTACATTTTTTTTCTATATAATTAAACATAAATGAAAATTAAAAGAATAATAAATAAAATGCAAATGACATATGTTAAAATAGAGTTCAACCTAAGAAAGTTTCAAAAACAAAAAAAAACAGTCTATCAGTCTATCTTATGAATATCTATCCACCTACGAATATAATTTAATAATAATTGTAGTTTAATTGCAATAAAAGAAAATTGACAAAAAAAAATAACTATTACCAATTGAAATGGTAATGTAAATGTTAAGAGTTTAAAGAACTTTGGCTTTAACTGAGCAAATAATTAACACACGATTCGCCAAAGATGATGTATTTCTTAATTTCATTAGATATATTTAACAAATAATAAATTATTAATAGGGCAGTGTACACGTTACCAATAGCTACTATTATGGACATAGACATCTACAAATTCTGTAAAATTTTAAAAGTTAGACATTAAGAATGCCATACTAGACTATTTCAGGTTGGCACATATTTGCATTAAAATATTTCATCATCATCATTTCGATGTTGTTGACGATCTCTGGGCAGTACCTTCACTTCACCCCATCCTCTACCCACTGATCCTAGACTCTTTACCGTATACATTTCAGTCAAGTGCGGCATACATTATCACTGACTATGTGTAAAATTGTCTTAGGATGTAATGGTATTCCTTCTCGAAAAGTATCTAGCTCTTATTCCATGAAAAACCATGTTCATTAATAAATTTCACTTTTAATTTGTTTTTATTAATAGAAATTATTAAAAAAAATTTTTTTATTAATTTGTGTTCAGCTAACTTTGATCTAATTTTTTAACAATTTGAGAATTTCATGCTCATCAAATCATTTAGCATCACATATGCAAAATACATCAGCTTAACCATGAAAAGAATAATTTAAATAGTCTGTATATAACCGTTCCAGTTCGCAACACCAAACAGATCCAGTTCTTAGTTTGTTAATCTCTTCTTAATTCTCATCGTTTATTTCTTAAATATATCTTGAACATATTCAACTTCAAATCCATCTGTAAACTTATTTTTTTGTATCTAGCATCTATAGAAGGGATAATTTTTGGTGGAAATCGGAAAGATGAAAATCTTATGGTTTTTGTTTGTACTTTTTATGGCAACAGTTTTTTGTGATTCATTTTCTACCTTCTCTTAATGTGTAATGTGAATTTACTCCAATTTGTGGAATAGTTACTGCTTAAGATCTATCTTACATTTGCTTATTGTTTTGACAATTCTTTATGAGCCTCAAGATGTTGTTTTTTGTTTGTAACTTTTTAGGGCAGTTTTGTTGGTGATTAAGTTGTTCTGTTTCATAATAAATAAAGTATGTATAATAAAGTTTTGTAAAAATTTTGAAACTTTAATCTAAATATATATGTCAATAAATCAAAAAATAAGTTTGTGATGAGATTTGTCCATTTTGGTGAAATTCGAACGATTATACCAATATACAGCTCACAAAGTCAGCCTCAGTAGATAAATATTTCAAGTTTTCGTAAGTAAAGTCTATACGACTAAAGCATCTATGCTTTAGTCGTATATACTTTAAATTTTCTATCCAAATAAAAAATTAAACGGATAATTTGAAACTGGTAGATTCTTAAACCATGAACACGACTGAAAATCGAGAAAAATTTAATTGTATGGGACATATGAAATGTAGTAGGTATTACTAAACGTATATTACCGGTTACACCATGTCTTTATCTCTAACCGTTTACAAGAAATTGCAATCTTTGTTTTTGAAGAAAAATGTTGGTCCATTCAATAGGTTTGTAGATTTCTATCAGGTCATCATACTATTCAGAAGATGTATTATATTTAAAATGGAAATATCTCGGAAACGGTTATAGATAGCATTTTTGTTTCTGAGGATGAAATATGTAGAATGTCGTTGCGTATCTTTTGCAATTAAAAGCGAGGGAGTCAAGACATAGATAAGCGCAATTTAAGTGATTCGTCTAACATCATATGGTTCAAGTCCTTGATATAATTTAATTTAAACGTACACTTAATGTAGATTGCTGTATTAATCTTTTATATTATATCTCAATTTTATCACATGTACGAGTATATTTTATTTATGTACATACATTATTATTCCCAATCTTTATGCATATAAGAAACAGCGGTTTATGTTTAATTTTTCAAACAAATAAAACAAAGTCTATAACCATTTTTTTTTTTATTATTGATAAAAATAGATTCTAAAATGATGAGCGTCATATTAATAAAATGTACATACAGTTTTTTTTTTATCTTAAATTAAATTAGCTAAGACTACGCTGAAGGTCTAAAGTGTTTTATGCGTGCTTTTGTGCTATTAAATTAGTAACTCTATTTAGAACATTTGATATATGAATCTTAATTAAACTATTATTAAAATTAATTAATTTTGCTTTATTATGTACATATGTACGAGTATTGATTGAAGATGTTTAAGGTCGTATTATATCTTAACTTTTATAACAGAACAAGGAACATGTAAGAAATTAAAAAAAATAATGTCTGACACTTAATTTAAAGTGATCGACTAACATTTATGATAACTCATCCTACAATTTATTACAGTTTCTGGTGTGTGATCATAGAAAAAAATTGGGTATATATTATTTTTGTTGACCAGGTGAAAAATATCGTTCCAACTAACTAGAGGCAGCTGCGGAGATTTGTATTCCCTACAGTATATTCACTCTACTTTTCATGTATATTAGAAACGGCAAATTAACACCATAGTGCTGCATAATACAGCAATGTAGGGTGTAGGTCAAGCGTATGCCAATGTTTTTAATAATTGAATTTAATATACTCCTAAATTATATATGCTTAATAATTGGTGCAATATAAAATCTATGAGTGGACTATAGATAACGAATTTCGAAACATAAAAAAGCATACAATTAACTATTAGAAAATTAAATAGTACTGGATTAGCGAAAAGTTGAAAAATTTAAAGCTCACCAGATTTATTAAGAAATGCTAAGACTTAAAGAGTACTGTTTAACTTGTGATAGGAAACAAATGTCGAAGTTAAATTCACAAGTCGTGTGATTAGTTATCGCAGTCTATAGTCTATAACGGGCACTAATGACATTAGCAACAAACAAATTTTTAATTATCAATCGTTTTTCTCATCAAACAAAGACATTTAAAAATACAAATTTAGCACATGTTTTGCTCAGTGTTTAGACAATTTTTTTTTGTTCTGAAGCAGATTAGTACATCGACTGAATGTGTTCATATCTTATTACTGTGAGCCATGCATCGATTACCGTTAGACGTCATAAGACGACTTCGGGCATGTTCAAAATAGTTTTGTAATTCATTTGAGATCAACAAATCGTCCACAGATTATAAAGGATTTTTCGATCTTATGCAATTCCCATCTAAACTCTTATTCGCCAGACGGTAAGTCTTTCTCATGTTGTTGAAATTTAAACTATATGTTAAGCCTGATTTGCGATGTTTTGAAAACAAAAAGAGTGGTGACCCATCATGCACAATTATAATCTTTTGTATTCTTGATTGTATTCTCTCAGATTAATTGTATTACTGTTACGCTTAATATGTCTACTCATTATTAGATTCCACTTGTCATCCGTAATCCACTCCGTACTGTCTATTCTAATGAAATTTTGAGTGTTTTAACCAACTTGTCTAAATGCACCAACGAATGTTTTTCTGTTCTGATCAACGTTGTGAAAGCTAATTTTGTGAAATCATTTGTGAAACATTCTATACTTTACCATAACGAAGTTTCACAGTAATTAGCAGTTTGACGCTCTCGCTTTTAATCTTAATCTGGTAAATTATTAAATGATCGCAGAAAATATTCATTTGTCTAAACTGTAGAAATATCAAAATAAGTTTAAATATTTATTTTTTTTTTTCACTAAACTCATTTTATTATACTTATTTTATCGATCTTTCAAACCCGTAAACACTCCTTCAGGTTGCTCAAAGTCCAGTTGAACGAAGACCGGCTGCAAGGCGATTCAGGGACTCTGTTCCGAGTCGTTGTGAAATCAAATCCGATCCCATTATTAGTGAAATGTGGTTATCTGATGATATTCCAACCTTTTGGAAAGAGGGGTTGATAGTCAAATTGCCGACAAAGGGTAACTTGGGTATGTGTGAGAACTGGCGTGATATTACCTTACTGAACACAATAAACAAGGTTCTATCTATTATCGTGCACAAAAGGATCGTTTTAGTTTTACAAACAGGTATTCGAAAGAACAGGCAGGTTTTATGCTTGAAAGATCTTGAACGGAGCATATCAATACATTGCGAATCATTGTGGAGCAGTCAATTGAGTGGCAAACACCACTGCATTGATCGTGGAATGATGTGGACTATACTAGCAAGTTATGGAATACTAATGAACATGATCCGCGGTCTATATCGTGGCGCGGAATGTAGAGTTTTACATCGTGGAAGGCTTGGCGTTGCTTTTGATGTACATTCTGGTGTAAAACAGGGATGTATACTGTTGCCACTATTGTTCTTACTCATCTTGGACTGGG
>JANSTX010054169.1:3694-17825 GCA_027564355.1 Penthetria funebris | reverse complement strand
TTTTCAACCAAAACAATCCAAAAGACAATAGACAAAATAATAATTAGCAAGAAATGAAGAAATTCACATGTACACAGGTTTAGTGATGCGGATATTTACAGTGATCAATATTTAGTAATTGAATACATTGCAATTAAACTAATGGGAAATAAGCAACAGCAGCCTAAACAGCCATAACGTCCGTTCGACAGTCTTAATCGTGTTATGATGTGAATAATTCTTGAAACTTATGGCATACCGTCCAAATTGAAGAACATGTTCCGCGGCCTTTATTGTGACTCGCAGTGCAGAATCTTGTATTGTGAAAAGCATGATGATGTATTTGATGTATATTCTCTCGGTTATGACAAAGGTGAACAACGATGCTATATGAGACAACATGTTACGATTATGAGACTAAAACTGGAGCATCTACTGAATTATAGTTCACGGGAAGACGAAACTACTAAAGATTGGTTCGTCGATAGCTTATCGTCTTGAAATGGATAATACAATAATAGACGAGGTAGAAAGTTTTCAATATTTGGAAAGTTTTTTTTGGCAAGCGATAGTTGTGTAGTGTATTACGTAGTAAGAATAGTTTGACCAAATATAATAAATGGAAATTTGTAGATTATCAGAGGAAAATGAAACGGCACCCGGTCACACAATGATATCGTATGATATGCACTGGACTGTAATCATCAGAAATAACGTGACGGTGAATAATATTTAACGAGTCTGGAACCAGTGGTAAGATATGGAATGATGGAATGAGGTTAAAGTGCTGATGCCCCATGTTTCCCCGCGGAGTAAAGTTTGCGATAATAATAGTTGATCGGTTAAATATTTGAAGAATTCGATGGAATGATGATTTACCAACTCGTCCACAAACAAAATGTTATGATGAATAATGGTACAACGATGAGGTAAATATAGGCAGAGCAATTGTTTAAATAAGTTACATAGCACAATTTATTAAATTTGATATCAATTTAAACATTTTAGTGAACGCTTAATTTGTTAATTGAATAATAAAAAAAAATTGTGGAGCCGAAACAGTGCAGATACAGACACAGTAACAGACAAATGCTATATAGTGTTTTCTTTAACTTTTCAATTAATTATCAATTAAATAAAAAAATCTTACACATTGAGCAATTGCTGAAAATTTACTAAATTTTTTACAAAACACTTGGCGACTGAACATAATATTTAATATTCAATATAATAATTATTTTTCAAATTATATACAAACAAATATCCTAACCTCAATACCGGTTGTTGACCGAATTGAAAAATTGACATTTATCCACACACGACAAACTTCGAAAATTAAGCGTTCATTTAAAAGTACGACTTTTGATTTGATTGTTCCAAATTTTACTTTTAATGATTTGCAATTTCTTTATATGTTGTGACACATGCGCAATTTAGTCTTTAATTTATTAGGTTATGTAGTGCTTCCAAAAATAATAATATAAGTAAAAAAGAAATTATAAGGTAATTCCTCATATTTGAGACAATTAATCGTTTTATAATCATATAGTCCTTTACATTGCTAATAATTGGAAAATTATGTAAAATTATCGACCCTCACGACAATCTTGTGATCTTCGTTTTTGTTAATTTTTATGTACAGTAAATATAATGTGTGTAACCTAGAATTTTAAATACAAAACAAGGAAAATTTAACCACAAATTCACTTATAGTTGAACTAATTTTTAACTTAAAGGTACAGGGATTAGATTGTCACAATAATATGATAAACAACACGAATGAATAAATAAATAAAGAACATTGAATTGCGTGTCAATGAATATAAACAAACACTTGAATGACAACCACCATTATATGTGATGTTCGTCAACTTTAAACACAAGCGTTCGACAGTCTTTATCGTGTTATGATGTGGACAATTCTTGAAAACTGTGGAATACACTCCAAATTGATGGAACACATGATTCGCGGTCTTTGTTGATTTATTTTATACATAAATTGTATACAAAGCAGTGATATACTTTGGTTTTTATCGTAAATCGAAGGGTAAATTATAGATAAGAATTAATATAGTCAAATAAACATTTGAATGATAACCACCATTATTTGTGATGTTCGTTAACTTTAAACACAAGCGTTCGACAGTCTTAATCGTGTTATGATGTGGAATACACTATAAATTAATGGAACACATGATTCACCGGTTTTTGGTGATTTATTTTATGTACAAACATGTGTACAAAGCAGGTATATACTTTGGTTTTTATCGTAAGTCGAAGGTCAAATTCTAGATAATAAAGAATCACCATTATATGTGATGTTCGTCAACTTTAAACACAAACGTCTGACAGTCTTAATCGTGTTTTAATGTGGAAAATCATGAAAACTAGAATATCCTCCAAATTGATGGAACACATGATTCCGCGGTCTTTGGTGATTTGTTTTATGTACAAAGCAGGGATATACGTTGGTATTTATTGTAAATCGAAGAGCAAATTCGTACATCCAAATTTAAATTTGGTGATTTGTTTTATATATATTGTCAAGCAGAAATGTATATTGTCGCAACTCTTGTGATCCTACTTATCTTAGATTGGGTTATAACAAATGTAAAAACAAAATTACTTAAATAGTATGAGATAGATGGGGCGTTCTAATCAATTAACTTGAAGATATTGACTGTACTGACCGACGGTGGACCACTAGTAAGGTATAGATGCACAGGTAGCATAAATATGACTAAGACACGAAACAATGTAGTTTGGTTCGTCAAGGTTCGTCAATATGGGCATTTGTCATGTCGTACTAAATCCGATATTCCCATCATCTTTATAGTCTCGATCACTTTCCATTACTGTTATAAATCATGATCAAGTTGCCGGTTACACCACGTGAAGGTAAAAATGGATTGAGTAACCTCGTTGATATTCAAACAATAGTTATTCGTCACTTCACATTAGTTATTAAATAATTTTTAATCTCTTTTAAGGTATTCAACCAACAATTAAATACAGACTATGTCGACAAATAGTAAACCATTTTGATCGTTTGTTTCATAATATATCAATTCAATATAAAATACAGATGTAAATATAACCAATAATTTAAATTTTATTCACATACTAGTATTAATATTATAATTTATTAATTTTTTTTTTTTTGAAATATATAGCCATAAAATAGCGTAAAACAGCAGATATGGGTGTTCGTGGTCTTACAACTTATATTGCCAAAAATACCGAAAAATATTTACAACCATACGAATTGCACGATTGTAATGTAGTTATTGATGGTGATAATTTAGCATCAAATCTCTATAAATGGTTATCAAATTGTAATTCAGCATTTGGTGGTGATTATGATCAATATTACAGAACGGTTATTAATTTCTTTAATATGTTAGAACAATGTAATGTAATACCATATGTACTTATGGATGGCGGTTATCAAAGGGGTAAATTGAAAACAGTTAGAGAACGTTTACGTTCAAAAATTGGTGCCGTAAAATTTATTAATCCATTTCATCCAACATCATTATTTCCATTAATGATGCGTGAAGTTTTTATCGATGCCATTAATCATTGTAATTGTAATATTAAATTAATGCGTTGTCTATTCGAAGCAGACAATGAAGTTGCAATTTTGGGTCGTAAATTAAATTGTCCAATTTTAAGTTATGATTCAGATTTTTATATTCATCATAATATTATTTATATACCATTGGTAACATTAACATTTAAGGTATATAAAAAAAATATTCAAACAGATTTGATAACAATTGAAAAAAATGATAAGAAAAATAAGAAATTAAAAAATCGAAAAATTATTGTTAAACAATTTATTGATGGTAATGTAAAATGTAGTAATCAGAATAATAATGATGATGATAATGAAGAAGAAAAAGGTGTTAATAGAAAATATTATTATTTTATGGATTGTTGTTCGTATAGAATAGAAAATCTATTAGAAAAAGATACAATAAATAATGAAATGTTACCATTATTTGCAATATTATTGGGTAACGATTATATAAGTCGTTCAATGTTTCGTAAATTTTATGCAAATACACGTTTAAAGAAAACAAGTAAACGTAAAGCTGAACCACAAAAACGTATAGCTGGTATGTTACGTTGGTTAAAACATGAAACTGTTGAAAGTGCAATTGGAAAAATTATTGCACATTTTGATAAGAAACGTAAACAATTTATATGTAAACAAATTTTAACAGCTATGAATGGTTACAAAACAGAAGAATGTAAATCAATTGAATTTTTTAATTTAAATTGTGTCAACTCAAACATCAACTGTAACACCACCACCATCAACACCACCATTAATGTACAGAATAATATTATAAATATAAATAATATTTTAGAAAATGATTTAATAAACGAAGAAAATGTAATTTTAAGTATAAGTGGTAGTAGTAGTGATGATGATGATGATGAAGTTGATGACAATGATGATGTTGTTGGTGATAACGATGATGCTGATGATGCTGATGACAATGAAGAAAATGATGAAATTAAAAACGATGAATATTATGAACCGCCACAGTGGTTATTACAAAAAATTTTACATGGTCAATTACCAAGATTTATAATTGATTTATTATATCTAAAAATGTACATTAATTCACCACAAATTGAAAATTTTCAATTAAATGATGCAAATGAGATAGCATTGCCAATATTAAAATTTATCATAACATTGTTATATAATCCGGAAAACGTTGAAATTAATTATTTAACACGTGTTTTACGTATAACGAATGTACATTGTAAAAAAATTAAATCACTTGATATTGAAATTAATGACTTTATGCCAACGCTAATGGATCGAAAAAATATTCATATTTTTAAAATAATTTTTAACGATTTCAATAATAAAGAGTTAATATTTGAAAAAATCAATTTAATACCGGAAAAATATCAATTATTAATGTTGGCTATAATTTATTGGTCAAAAAAATCAAAATTATTTAATGAAATCCATTTACACAGTCTATTCATTTGTTTGTTAACATTAAATTTTGTTGATAAAAAAATTGACGGTCACCATCAGCCACCAATACGTAATGTAAATTTATTTACAAAAAAATATTCACAAATTATTGAAAATAATAAATTAAAATTTAATGAAATTAATGAATTTTGTGATAATTTTGTACAATTTACCGACAATATTTCCAGAAACGAATGTATTTCATTTCAACAAAATGTTGTACAACATTTTCATATAAATGAAAAATTAAGAACAAAACATGATATATTTTCAAGTACAATTCTTCATTGTTTTGCTGAATTACAATCAATAATTAATAATTTGTACTGTTTAAATTCATTATTAAATTGTCCATTTACAGCATTGAAATTATCTGAATTCTATAATGGTTGTTTCTTATATAATATGTTTGTATTACTTAAAGATCGCATAAATATTATACATTATTTACGTTATCACATTTTTAAAGATGCAATTAATTTATTTAAAGCATACGAAATTTTATTAAATTATTATCAATTATTTGAATGTGGATTTATGCAACAAAAAAAGAAAAATATAAAAAAAGCTAATAAACGTAGAAAAAATAAATTGAACAAAACTGATAATAATGACGATGAAATTATTAAATGTGATGGTAATGTTTTGGAAACAATTGAGAGTGACGACGATTATGAGGATTTAAATAATAAATTTTCTTGTCTATTAAAATTGTAAGCGGAGAAATAAATTTATAGATAGATACAATACACACAGATAGACAACAGATAATTTTGATGCACTTTGCAGCATTAAAATCGTTTATCATTAAACTGAGTTTTGTTTATGGGTTGGGTATAAAATTAAAAACAATTATGCACAATTATGCACTTGTAATTCAAAGTTAAGTAACAAAAATTCAGAAATTAAGATGAGAAACTTGAGCTCTGATGACTATGTTAGATTTGTACATAATTTATTGAATAATATTTAGTTTATGTCATTGACAAAAACTAATTCTTTGTTAAATATCTACTAAAAATATAATCAGGATTTCAAAACACACTGAAAATCATACATAAGAAAATGTTAAAATTTTTGTCAAATTAATGATTAAGTTGTCACAAAATTAATTTGTTGTCCTCAATGTCATGTTTTATGGTTTTTAGAAATGCGAAATCGATTTAAATACAATTTATCCAGTGATGGGAGAGACACTTAAACAAGGCAACAAAAACCTCTTGAATAGATTCTATATACGTTAATAAATCGCACTTGAAAATTGTCAGAAATGAAAGTTGGAATTAAGTGGCACAAATTCAAAAATTTAATATGAAAAATAATTGCATTTTTTCTCATGTATGTGTTACATGAGAAAAAATGCAAATATTTGAAGACCTTATGATTATGTTTTTTAGTTGACCGTAACAATTAGTGTAATTCCTATTCAATTTACTAAAAACACAGCATTTCAAAACAAATTGCCCCAAATTTTCATTCATAATTTATTATAAAAATGAATTTATTTCAATCATCAACTTCAGCAAATCCGCTTGGATGGATAATTGTTTTATAGTCATATGATTTTACATAATCACAATAAAATATTATTAATTTTTTTAATAAAGAAATATGCCCCATTACAAATTAAATATATTTTATTAATACTACTAGTAGGCATTTATTTTACCGTTTACACCTTGTCTCTATCTCCAACCGTTTACGAGAAATTGCAATTTTTGTTTTTGATGAAAAACGTTGGTACATTTCAGAGGTTTCTGAATTTGTATTAGGAGATCATAATGTTCAGAAGATCTATTTTATTAAAAAAAGTACCAAGCTTCAAAAATATCGTTCAAGCAAAGTAATGGCTTAACAAGTATTATTCGGACTCTGCTCCATCTAGACAAATGTTAGAAAAGTGGTTTGCTGATTTTAAACGCGGACGTATAAATACCGATGATCAGAAAACATAAAAACAGCTTACAAAATGATTTTGGCCGATCGTAAATTAAAGTTGCGTGAGATAGCTGACATCTTAAAGATATCACCATTTTGCATGAACATTTGATCATGAGAAAGCTCTGTTCGAAATGCGTACCGCGTATGTTCACACTCGATCAAAAACAACAACGCGTCGACGATTCAGAGCGCTGTTTGGGGCTGTTTCAGCGCATTAAAAAGAATGTTTTCATTGCGGTATGTGACAATGGATTAAACAGAGATCCATCACTACACTCCAGAGTTAAATCGGCAGTCAGCTGAAGTAAAGGATGGAAACCGTTCAAAACGACCAAAAACGCAAATGTCAGCTGGTAAGGTTTTGGCCTCCGCTCCGTATGTTGGGATGCGCACGGTATTTTATTCGTCGATTACCTTGAGAAAGGATGAACCATCAATAGCGAATATTATATGGCGTTATTGATACGTTTGAAGGAAGAAATTTGTGAAAAACGACCCCAAATAAAGAAGAAAAAAAGTGCTCTTTCACCACGACAATGCACCGTGTCACTTAGTCGATCGCAACAATAACAAAATTGCACTTTTTCCCCGGATTTGTCTCCCAACGACTACTACCTGTTTACAGACCTAAATGAATGCTCTAGGGAAAGATATTTGGCTCCAATGAAGAACTGAAAGGTATTTTGAGACCAAAGATAAATCGTTCTACAAAAAGGCATCAAAATGTTAGAGAAGCTTTGGAATGAATGTATCACTCTTGAAGGAGACTATGTTTATGAATATTATTGGTCATCCTACGAACTTATTGTCACAGTAGTATAGTTGATATATTATTGCGAAATGTGTCTGCAAAACGTATTCTTATTGTCAATTGGAAACCGATATAAAATCAAAGCAGATTCAAGAGTTTCAATTTTAATTTTAAATATCCTTTATTAAATAATTTACAGTTAAATACGAAAAAAAAAAATACATTTGTGATGAATTAACAATTTATAGATGACAAACGCATCTTGTCCACAATACAGTGTATATAGTGAACTTCTTTTGCAATTTATGGAGGGGATAAAATACCTTGGGCTGGTTGAATTTGAATTATGACTTCTACTGGGAAATGGGATGCGGAGTTGATAGATCTAAGTAGTACCGACGTCATAAGAGCCTCAACCGAAGTGTCGCCCAAATTAAGCAATATTACGACATATACAGTATTCAAAAAGCCATCACAGATTCGTAACCCATCCAATGAGACTGTTCAATTATCTATCAATTCTTTCCACACCCGCAGCACGGTCAATTCTACGGTTACTAATACCCCTATACTTTCTGACACCCGTCAGTAATCGAAGAACTGGACGCAAATACATATGTCATTAAAGGACGAATGAGTCGTTTTGTATCAAAGAATTTTTATCTTTTTGTCGAGTTTACTTGTTTTTTATTTAGGATTGGCACAATTGAGTGGTAGTGATCTGAAAATCTTCATTGAAATCTCATCTATGTACGGGTCAAAACCGTTCATATTTAATTAATTAATGAAAAAATGAATTAATTTGAATATTGCAATTATGCCGAGACGACTGACAATTATATGCAATTATTAAGAGGTTAATCAACCCACCTTACCAACACATGCTGTCACCGGTAATTCGATCATGATATACGTCTGTAATGAAGTATGATCGAGGTGTAAAATATGGTATTAATGTGGTGTTTGTTGACTGAATGAAAAAATATCTCAACAATAAACAAAGTAGCTGGAGATTTATGAATGACTCAAGTGAAATATTCAAATGTGTATATGAATAATTCTAATTGATCCTATATTTCCAGTTAGTCAATTTAATTATAGTTTTTTGAGTTCACATTTGATGTTAAATGTAAATTACAAATGACAATTTAACATTGTAATGCTGCCCTATGCCACTTTAAAGCGTAAATGTTAAGATGATGATTAAATATAGAACTTATACAATATTCCTATTTTTTTTATAGTTCTTTTTCAGTTAAGTTTTCACTCCTCCTCGTAAACACGAGCAGTATACAACAATTGTCAAAATTTACTTCTTTAATTTAACGTGAATATTACATCTTAGGGTCAACGTGTTGTATTCTAGTTCACAGAACGTAACATAACTTGTTATGATTAAATATAGGGCACAGAAATATGAACATTTTAATTATTACGATCCAATCGAAATATGTACAATTAAGGCGCAACGATATGCTGTTCGCAAAGTCATATCTACATCTTTAGTGTTTATATAAAATAGATAAATCTTAAATATAACTAAATAATGAATGAAAATAGTAATAATAATAAAATCACTTCTATTACTACATCTAATACTTATGTATTGATTTTAATTACCTTCAGTCATTATGATCATTTTCAATATTCCGCAAATGTATCCTATTTAAATATAATGTACTAATTATACAAACATATAAGAGTTGTTCATTAATTTATCACTTAAAATTGTTCACAAATAACTAAAGATTAAGAACTTTATTGTAATTTACTTTTTCGGAGTATCGATGTATTTGGCTAAAATCAGTATAAACAGAAAATAAAAACATTTAAAAAATGTATACACTTATAATAAAAGATTAAATTAATATTGATGAGTAAATAAAAGTTGATGTTACGTTATAATCTCAAATTCTTCATCAGATTCATCCAAAACAATATTTCCAGCTATTGTTTCAAATTCTATAAACAAAACAAAAAAAAAAAACATTAAAAAAATGTGTATATTAATTATTAATTGTATAAATAATAACCTCCACTTTGTCGATCATCACTACCAGTATTTAAACTAATAATACTATTTTGAGATATTTGTGAATGCCAAGGTACATGGCCAGTTTTCATAATTTCAAATAAAGGTTGAATACCAGCATTTACAATATCATTTTGTAAACGAATACAAAGTTCATTAAATTCATTTCTTGTTTTACATAAAAAACACTTAAACATTTTTATTTATTAAATAATAATTTTCTGAAAAAAATTTATTTCATTAATTTACCAAAGCTAATGATGGATCCATTTGTTTAAAATTTATTCTCGATGCATATTTTTGGTGATAAGTTTCATCGAATTCAATTTCAATTGATTGTTTTTTATCACCAACGGAACCACATTTTTGATTTGTATGTGGATCCAAAAATATTACATCATCACCAACATATCCTATAAAATAGAGAGCTTGATTTGGTCGACCTCCGATCATTCCAACATTGCCAGATATTTCAAAACATTTTTTCAACCCATCTATATAAATTGGATTTATTTCATTTAATCCAAGTCTTAAGGGGACTATAAGAAGTAATGGATTCCATGAATCTTTATCTACACACAGTCTTACTGAAAATACATTAATTTAATATAATTAGTAATTATATTACTCAAAATAAACACTGATTTTTAACATAATAAAATTCTCTGTGACTAAACAATCATTACAAAAGATCACTGAGATTTAATTTAATAATTTCATTAGACACAAAAAAAGTGATGGCAATTTTATTTCTCAAATCGACTCAATATTCATAATTTTATAGGACCGAAATATTCAAATATTTCATCCAACAACTGCATGTTTTTTATTGTATTTTAGAAACTAGTGCAATTTTTTGGTTTACATTTGATGTTCTATATGTATACTGTTCTTTGCGACATTAAGGCGTAAAGGTTAAGATTATGATACTGTCGGAGAAAATTTTCTATAATGATGTCTAGTGAACACAGATGAGATCTAGAACTGAACATGTATTTAAAATATAAAACTAACAGTTTGAAACACAAAGCATATTACTTTCGTTTTCTTACATTACTTATTAAGGAGTCATTACCCTGTAATGTCTGTCAACACACATAAAACACTTTTGATGGTTTATAAGAAACGACAGTAAAAACTTGTGAACATTTGTTTTGCATTTTTGAAGGTTACACAGTCGTAGTTCATGAAACACATGAGACGTACGTGACATGAATGTGCTTCGAAATTTAGTTGTGCGACCAAATGTGTAATCGACAGAACCTGAGTAAGATATATGAAAAGAAAAATCCGAATATTGGGCATCATACCATTCATCTGAACGGAACAATCCTCATGAAAATAAATAATAATAAATAAAAGAGTTAAAATCTATATGACCGATGAGTCATAACGGTCGATTTTCAATTTGTATTCAAGAAGCTAAGGGTGGTCGCTAAAACAAGAGTATTGTTGAAGACCCAAATTTATCGACAAATCGTCGTTCACAAGAATTACAGCTTTCTTACCGATCATTAAAGTGTATTTTGCTAATGATATTGGTTTCAAACCACATAAGATTCAATTAACAGAAAAGAACTTTTAGCTGAATTTGCCCTTGGACAATTGCTGCTTGCAATTCCATTTTTTTATCGTCAAATGACGGCTGTGAAACTCATTTTTGGTCAAATGTCGTTGGTGTATATAATAGTCGTATTTGGAGTATTAATATTCCACAAGTGTAACTACATCCAAAAAGATTAACTGCATGGTGTGCATTAAATGCTAAAAATACCATTGGATCTTATTTCTTTAAAATTGAAGCTGGTGAAAGTGCTACAGTCAATGAAGCGCAAAACAGAGACATGTTGAATAATTTATTTTTTCCAAAAATTGATGAAAATGGTTTGGAAGATATGCGGTTTCAACGAGATGGTCCAACATCATACATCTACCGAAACAATCGGGTTATTGTATGGCAAATTCGATTCATTATCATATCGCGTTTTGGACCTATCCAATTGGCCACACCAAGATCATGTGATTTAACACCGTTGGATTACTTTTTATGAGGTTACGTTAAATAATTGATCTATACTAATAAACTACAAACACTCGGATATCGGTGTCATCTGTCATCCAACTTGATTTGTCCGTATTGCAACATTGAATTCGTACACATTGAAGTGTGGCCATTTTATTAGGTTTAAGATATGATCATTGTATTATTCAAAGCCTCCGCATTGACTGACGGTCGTGATATTGTTGGCTTCAAGATATGATTGTATAATTAAAAAGTTTTCATAACACCTTCGTTAACCTTAAAGTAATTTCATATTCAACACATATTTTTGACGTAATTGCAAGGTGCCTTATCTGTATCAAGATACTTGAGTATCTTATACACATAACTCGTATTATTAGGTATACAGCACCGACAAATGATCAAAATACTGCATTGTTCATTCATTTCACCCTACTGATTAACAAGTTCTGATAGCGATGAATATGTAATATGACACAACACAAAATACTTACAATCTACTTACATTCTAAAAAAAAAACAACGTACATTCAATTACGTAAAAACTAATATCAAAATTATAACAACACTTACATATTTCATCTGTTACTATTGTATTGTCCAATGCTACATGAATTGATATTGAGCACCAATCATCATATGTTACTAATTTTCTAATAAGCATATACAACGATCAGAATAATATGAACTGTTTTCAAATATAAATACAAATCTTACTTGAGAACTTGTGCTATTGTATTTGGTCCAAACCATTCCCCAACACTTTTTTCTTCAGATTCACCCATCAACGCAATCAAATGTATTGAATATGGACTTTTACGATTATCTTCAAATCTATTTACTATTTTTAAATACGTTGGATCTCTGAAATTAATAAAAAAAAAAACATGCTGCATTATATCTAAATTCAATGTGAAGTGAACAAAATTTGTCATTATGATGAATAGTATAATAATTATTGATATTATCTGTTTCCCAATGGAATTAGGTTGAAAACTGATCTATCAATCATCTTACAAAATAACACATAGTTTTTAATAAAGATCAAAACTACATACTGTAATAAATTATCGATGATTAAATCAATTATTAACACATGAATTATCCAGTTATACATTTGAATATTTCAGTAGAATGGTGCATAAATCTTCAGTTTGTTTTTCAACCAGTCGACAAATACGACATTAACATTATCTTTTCAGCCTCGATCGAGCCATTACTGACATATGCCATGATCGAGTTACTGGTGACACCGCGTAAAGATTGGTTGAATAATCTCGATGATAGTCGGCCACTACATTCGCAACCTTATACTAATAAATAATAGTGTTTAAATGGATAACAAGAAACGAAAAATTGTGAATAATATGAACGTGGTGTCCTATAATTCCGTACGATAAATGATGACTAAATTTTAACTATGCTAATGTTGATCATTATAATAATTATTTACCTAATTAAATTCAGTACCATGATAATGATATAATATATAATATAAAGTAACTATTTATCATCCCAATTTAAATAAAAAAAAATTATAAATATTCACCTAGTTTCAGGTGTCCAAAACCAATCACGTCCTAAATGTAAATCAATTAAAGCTTGAGCTAATACCATTTGTCCACATCTTAACATACATCCCCATCCTTTATCTGTTGTTACTTCATTTTCACCAAGAGGAATAAAACCTCGTCTGTATGTACACCATAAACGTGATTGAACATCTCGTCGTATAAGTTCTAATTCTAAAAGAAGAACAAAAAATTATTTTCAACCTAAATTAAATATTCATCAACTCAACTTTCTCGCTAGAAGGATAGTACGCATTGACAGCATTCCATTTGCAAAGTTGATTGCAACTAGGCGCACCCAGAGGCTGCGGATAGTGGAAAGGCCATCATATATGTAATATGGGGGTACTCGAAATGGCGCGGACGATCACCGGTCATGTTGGAGGGTCTCTGTGGTTACTATGTGGCAGCAGTGACCATTCAAATAAAGAGTCCAATAATAATATGATAACACAGCGAGTAATTAATCACAGTCAAAATGTCGCTAGTAAATAATCACAGTCAAAATGTCAGATTGCCGAACATGAGCGACAATACTAATAGCTCACATTAGTACACGACAGCTAAAAGAAAATGACTTCAAATGTCGTAAAGTCGGTGGTAAGAATAATTGCAAAATTAATACAGATTAAAACTTAAAATCTTGAACAATTCCATCAGCGATGAAGATAACGTCGAAGAGGCAAGGTATAAGTTAAAAGCAAATATTAATAACGCAACATATAAAGCTGTTGAAGTTAATGTCCGTGCAAAACACAACATTATACCATGATTTGCAGAAGAAGTAAAGATTTTGGCAACGGCAATACGACAGGCTCTAAAATACAGA
>JANSTX010054168.1:0-46700 GCA_027564355.1 Penthetria funebris | reverse complement strand
ATCAATGACCTAAAATCCCGGCTAATTTTTCTGCTATTAGATGCAATTTTACTTATATGGTAAACAATACATCCGCATCAAAAAATATAGTATAAACAAAAATACTTACGCGAAGTTCCTTCTGTCCTACATGTTATATAAACACAAGCAGCATAAATATGTGTATTTTTTCTCCCTCTAGTTAAATGCCTCATTAATGCCATTTTAAAAAAATTACATGCCGTTTCAATACAATGATTATTTAAATGCAATTGATGACTTAAATGTGTAATGCCATGTCTTGCTTTACGTAATGTTACTTCTCTTGATTCAGCACCCATACCAACATGAAATTTTCCATAACCACTTGCACCGCCTTTTGAATCGGCTGACACAAATTGACCAACAGCACTAGCCGCTCCATGGGCCACTTCTTCAAATTGAACTTCTGACACAATAATATTATCTTCAAGTACTGAACCACAATTTGTGCAAACTGCATCACCTGTAAATAATTTGATACAATATAAATACAAGTGAATAATTTATGTGTAATATGAGTACGTGCGATTTATCACAGGGTCGCTTAACCACTGCCGCTTACAAGTCACATCAATGAATACATTTATTCTGACCTATTTAACCTCGAATATTCAAAGCAGAGACGACAATCCATTAAAATATTGCATAAGAATATAGTTTAATTGCCATAAATTCTATAGCGATTAAAGCCCAGAACATTTTATAGATATTATATCAAGAAATTCATTTATATTAGATTTAAATTCTTGAAATATGTACAGTAAAAATAAAATTTTTAAGTATAGCACCGATTTGCCGATTAAAGAGATCGCTTGTAAGTATCAACCAGAACAACACATCTAGCTCCACCATTAAGATAATGAATTATCATTAGAAAACATTATTACAATTTTATCTAATAGTCTTCGATATACCAAGTTTGATAACTTGCGTTTTACCAAAAATTACATATGTTAATAAATGCAAAATGAGAATATGTAAAATTTAATTATGTGCTTTTTACCGTTTTATTTTGAATCGTGACAAATGGTCAGACCGACCAACATCTAGGTAACTACACCCATTTCTACTAACACGTAGTGACATCGATAACTCGATTAAAGTATGTAAATTCCTCGGTGTAAGCGGAACTAATAATAGAGTATCTGTTAGTATTTGCCTAGTTTTTAAGCTATATATTACGTAATTACACTTCACTCTACTGAATTATTAATTTGTGAACCCATACAACTAGAATTGATTCTATATTTGTGAAACTATGTGGAAAAATAAAATTATTTTTATAGAAAACAAAGGTCGAATTTACAAGACATGAATGAGATCGACAGTAACATTTGCTGCCGAAAACCTGGCAAATACATTCAATCAAAATAATGGACAATTTAACATTCAAAGTACATATTAAATAAATATTGATTATATTTTGTTGCACCTTGATGTATTGTCCATTAGCATATGAAAGGTGATGTGAATGTACATAATGGGAATTATACTAAAATAGTTTTATGTTGTTGGGTTGGATATAATTGAATGAACCTTGGAGACATTACACACCAATCGCGAACCATTGGCACAATTGGTTCCACTTAACTAAATATGAACTATTTAATATTTGTTGCCATATATACCATGTTAATGAGATGAACAAACCTATTTATGATTGCATATAAAACAATGTTCTGATCAAATTCATATTTGATAAAACATATGATATTTTATCAGATGAATCTTTTCGACTATGATTATTGCTGATTTCTATAAAAATAGAACTATTATATTGTTAAACTTTTTATAATCTGTAAGAAATTTTAAGTGTGTATCCCTATATATCTTAATATGAAATACTTGCCTCGAGCACTATCAACTTCAATGTCCGAAGAACCACAATTTTTGCACTTCAATCCCGATGCGGACATTGTAACAGATTCAAAAATAAATTCTGTTATGTATTGTAATCTCAACTTAACAAAACAATTTCAGAATATTTACTAGTTTATTTCTAGGTTATGATTCCGTAAAACAAAGATTTTCAAATTTGAAAATATAAATTTCAATTTATATTGCAAACTTTTGTATTTTGTATACATTTATTCCAGGGTAACTTATGAGCAGGCAACAAATAGCAGTAAATACATATTTCACATTACATTATTTTATTTCTCGGGACTCACAAAAATATAAAAACTTGACATATTATTTTCATCGAGAACTAACATAGACATTTTGGCGTTTGCGATGAAGGTGAAGTTGGATTTAAAACAAAGCGGTAAATTTAAATGAATTTCATGTAGCATTTGAATTTTATGCTTATATTTTAAATTTAAGTTTTAATTATTGTTTTGTATGTGAAAAAAGTAGAACTTGTGCATCAAACAGAACCGTTTTTCAAGTTAAAACTTCTTTAGCGACAGGGGTGAAATTGAAATGCATGTGTAATCATATGTAATGAGTTTTCATAACAAATTTGTATATTTTAATACATTGATACATTCTTAATTATTAATTTAAAGTAATTTTAATTTACACATAATTCATTATATTATTAAATTGCACATAGTTCATTACATATTTCATTTATAGGTAAATGCGAGTGAAACATTTTCGAACAACTTACAACTTTAGCATCCATAGATTAAATAAGTTTATTTGAATGATATTGTTATATCAATCTTCAGCTATGTTGATGATAAGATTTAGCAACATATACTCATCGATGAAATTATATCATCTCGATTTTTCACGATTTCTGGCGGCCAGCACCTTCACTTCACTCTATTCCCATCCACTGGTACCAGCCTCTTTAATGATAGTTCCTCATTGTTTTTGGACGCCAAATTCTTCTAATACCTTGCATATCCCTGTAAGGTGCGTATTTTGCAATATCACCGACCGGTAGCCTCCACTTTCATCGGCTGACAATTTTTTTCATCGGCTCCAGATCTGCCAAACTCCCCATAAGGTTGGAATGTAATCAGAAAACCACACTTCATTAATAATGGGATCCAATATTGATGCAATGTCACCCAAGTCCACTTTTAACATTTCTGATGATATGTTATCGGCGCCGGCCGCCCTACCGCTCTTTAGGTGTTCTGATGTGGATAAAGTATATCCCACGACCCCCCATATCACCACGACTTGAAGCAGAATCGCTATATCGTCTTGTAGCTGGTCTTCGGTCAACCAGACATTGAGCAACCTGTATTTTGGGCCTAATCAGTAGCTCACAAAAGTAGTCAGTAGTCAGTACTCATTTACTGAATGTCATTTAAGATCAGCAAACCGTCCCTTGATAGAATTGGACGTTCAGTTCTAAAGCACCTTTTTGTTATTTTGACTGAAAGACGCTAAGTCTCGCACTTGTTTGAATTTGCAGCGAGTTGTGTCCGAGCTGCAATGTTTTCAAAAAAGGTGCGCCTATCCCGTCGTGCACTATTACCAACCTCTTTGTTGACTATATTGTGTCTGCAGATTCTCTTGGTCTATCGCATTGCCATTGTTAATTGCGTTTTTGATGTTTCTCCTCATTATTAGATTCCATGTATCATCACTAATCTATTCCTTTCTTTCATAATTAATAAAAACCCAAAGCATTTTCACCGACTTGTCTCAATGCGTCTGCAACTGTGTTCCAGACTCGTCAAAAGCCGTCACATGCTTAATTGATTCGCAAAATCGCCTGCGACCCGTATCAATAATAAGGCAATATATTAAAAAATAATTTATAATATATTTTAAATAAAAAAAAAAACAATCAAAAAACTTCTAAACTAAAACGACAATGATAATTCCATATTATCTCTTTGAATATTTTCCTGCAATTTAAGTCTTTCAACTGCTTCAACACGAGTAAAATTATTCACTTTCATAAAAATAGCTAGTCCCCATTCAGGTAATAACAATTCAAACAAAACTGCAGATATCTAGAAAGAAACGCATATCAGAAGATGCTTCGCAGTTTTCATTATTAGTGTCAACTACTTTACTTGAATACTTACTGAAGTTATAATAAATTTTTCACTATTACCAATATCATCTTGCATAATGTTTAACATAGTAAGTTTTTGGGAATCTTCAAATATATCAAGAACTGTTAATGGAGATATATCTACAGCTTTTTGAACTCTATACGACTGGAATATTGTAATAAAATTTGAGAATTTAATAAAGGATGAACATTAACATATTAGAGACAATGTTGCTTTTTTGCAATTTATTCATATAATAAAAACTATATGAAAACTTTAACAGGTTTGTTGAAATGTTATATAACGAATTCATTAACGTCACTAATTCACGTTGCGCTTTATGTAAACCGACTATGTGAACAAAACTGAAACATAACAATTATATAACATACTTGTATATGTATAGAGATGTAAATTCTGGAAAATAATTTTGTCAAGATTTAGGGTCCGTAGCATATTCGATTGTGGAATTACATTTATAGTTAGAAGTATGCTCAGTTATAAAACAGTCTAGTACAGAGCTAACCGAAAGTGGGTGAACACACCACGTGTTAAACAACCGAAATGATATTGTTTCTCTCACATGCCTCTAAGAACAAATTGATTTAATCATACACAATAACCAAAATGTACCATTGGTGAAATGATATTATTATAAATACGTTTATCGTTTTCTCGTGGTTCAAATGCAACTCAAAATATCTGAGTTGAGTTTGAGGTGGAACTGCTGGTTTGGAGTAACGATCAACTAACAAAAATAACTGGGGATATGCCACGATGGATAACAATAATGATCACATTCATCTACTATTATATATATAAAATAAACTTTGAGTACGTAATATGAAAAATACAATCAAAATTTCAATGTGGAACCAGAGGAACTGTCAGAAGTTACTTTACAATTAAATATTATCAATAATAAAATAAAATTACTTAAAATATGAAATAATAGGTGATGAAAAAAGGGGTCGACTATCATCGAGGTTACTCAACCAATTACCCCCACGCAATGTCATCGGTAATTCGATCACGGTATATGTCAGTAATGGCGTGTTATCGAGGCTAAAAAGATGGTGCTTTTATCGTGTTTATCGACTGGTTGAAAAATCAACTCAACAATAAACTAGGTAGCTGGGGATTTATGCACCACTCTACTGAAATATTCAAATGTATAACTGGATAATTATGATTGATCCGATATTATCCAGTTGGCAAATTTCAATTATAGTTATTTGAGTTTACATTTGATGGTACATGGATATTTCAAACGGCAAATTAACATCGTGTAATATTGCTCTATGCGCCTTCGAGGCGTAATGGTGAAGATGATGAAATATGACGAAAATAATAAATATAAGCGTAAGTGCATCTTATTGTGTTATTGCTATAATTATAGCTTATAAACTACAAGTATTCCCACTAATTGGTATAACGCCTGCATATTTGAAACAGCAAATTAACATTGTCTAATGTCGCTCTATACGAATGTACCAATATAGAAATGGGATTGGGCTGATCACATATCTAGACTAACAGATTATAATTGGCTTTAGAATGTTATGGATTGAATTGATTAATATGTAAATGAATAATTGACAAAAAGTTTTATCAAGCAAAAGAGAAAGTTGAAGGTGTTCGTTCAGTCATGTATTTCTACAGATTTTTTTAAATACAATTTCGATCCGACTATAAATCTATACTCATAGATGCTGATGCATGTCCATTTAGGGAAGATACTGTAATGTTTCATGATATAGAAAAGTTAGTCACATATATTCGTTTATAGGTATCCACCAGCAGCGAAACTAAATTATTCAAAAATTCACAGATATTTCTCTCGATGAGGAAGTTTCAAAACTCGTTTACAATAACTACTGATCACCAAAGGCTCAGCGAGGCACTCAGACTTGAAAAACATAACTCAGCAACAAGATTGTAAAGATGGAGCGCGCGGTGGTGTGGAATGACTGATTAACATTCCCAGGTTGTTGTACATATATGTCCGCGCGGAAACACCAAAAACACATAATATATACAATAATATATCAATTATGGTGGTGTGTCGTCAGCAAGTATATGTGACAATGTATAGGTTGTCGACTACGATCTAACGAAGTACTCAAATATTTAGCCGACCAACTATATGTTCCACAGTACATTGAAATCAAATGTATTCTTAGTTTTACGGTTAACATTTAATGTTACATATGTAGCAGCAAAATAACATCGTAATGCGCCCTATGCGCCCTTGTGACGTTTAACCGGAACAGAAAATATTACTGTTTAGTTGGTTAGTCTATTTTATTTGTTTCAAAGCAACAGTTCACCTTACTCCCGAACTCCCTTACCTGTGTATACCTTCTACGTTTATATACATTGGCACATACTGGCACTGAAAGACTGGACATATATACTATCTATATTACGTTTTGTAATTTGGGTAACAATACTGATGTAGAAAACTTTGATAGTGCTTGATGTGTCAACTAATACAAACAGTGAAGAGTATCAATATGGTCCATTATATCCTGATGAAAAAGATGCATTACTAATCATGCGAAATACTGTCAGGTGAAATTGATCTTCTTTCAATTTGTAACGTAATCGAAAAATAAATAGACGTTTCTACGACATTTGTCATGTATCTGTCGTTGGAAATAATATTTAACTGTACAGCACATGGGTGCATAGGGATACTACTACATTAATTTGGCGTTTCTAATATGCTAACATCAAAATGTGAACTTAAATAACTATAATTGAAATTTAATATTTGGAAAATATAGGATCCATTATAATTAAACCGATTACACGTCTGAATATTTTAGTAGAATTAGAATGGATGATAAGAACGGATTCAAATATTATTTGTCCTAGTTGAACATAACATAATATAATAAAAATAAATTTGACTAACTAGTACGAGTATTTCTAGTTCTGTGTTTTGCCAATGACTTTTCTTATAATTCTGTATATTGTAATTACTAAAACATCCATTGTTAAATTTGGATACCATCCACCGAACTACACAAATTATACTATTTGGTCTTATACTTAGCGAAAATATGATATAGCAACCTCAACGAAAAATTACCTTCTGATTACGAAAACTATTAAAGTGGTCTTTTATCATTGATTTATTTTCTTCATATGATTCTCTAAGTTGATCATTAGTTAAATGCTTCAAATCCCTAAAAACATAAAATAAATAAAATTAAAATAATAATGTGCTGTAATTTAAACTAAACTAAATACCAAATTTTCGTTAAACATGTGTGAACTTATTATTTCAATCTTCTGTCGATCAATCTACATGTTTCACAGCATTATTATACTGTAATTTAACTATAATTTTCTAGGTTAAATCTAAAACCAATTAAATCACCGCAATATCGCAACCATTATTAACTATATTCGAGGCAGTTTAAAAGTTACTCCCATCACCAACATAATCACTCAAAGTAGATTAAGATGGTTCGGTCACGTAATGCGTAGACCAGAAACTTATTGGCAAGGAAGAAGAAAGAAAGAAAGAATATCGCAACCATTGCCGCCATTACAAAAGCAAGAGCCAAGGATATTATCGTTGCAAATTCGATGATAGTTGAGTACAAAATTGGTGAAGGATCTCATAGGTTATATATAAATATATGTTTGACTACGTATTACACATAAGATTACTGAAGATTCTGTGAAATGAGACTGGTCTAGATTTCTCGGCCAGGCGGCCGACGGCAGTAAAACAAAAGCTAAACAGAAGTTGGGAGATAATTATAAAATACTTATTTGTTTATTTTCTTATGTTCGCAATATGAAATGAAAAATGAAATTTTTGGGGTAAACTACTCCTTCAAACGGACAATGTAAAAGGAAAGGGGGAGTGGGTGGGTATCAAAAGTGAAGTTAATTTAAAATTAAAATTTTGAGAGTAGTTACTTGAATCATAGTATCATTAACTGAATGCAGTACCGACATAGTGGATGGGTTAAGTAGAAGAAATATTCAAGGACTTGTATGAAAGAAACTAAATGTAAGGGGTAGACTGCCATGTGATATCTGGTGTGTCTCTTACTTCACATTATAGATTGTTAATAGCGGTAAGCTACAGGGAAGGGTACTATTACCACTATTGTAGCCACTAGTTGTTGATGAGATTTTAAGTGAACTGGATAGAGAAGACTTCAATGCTACGGTGCATTCAGATGATATCGTTATTCTGGTGTCGGGTAAATTTTTATCAACAATTACAGATTCACTTTCATATGCACTCCCGAAGCTCGAAGACCTCAGTTATTGATTTAAACACTAAATTAGTGATCTTTGCTAGGAACAAGAACTAGGAATTGGGTTCCGGCTTTCGTTGTTAGGAGATTATAGACTGTATCTTTTTGCAGAGGCAAAATACCTGGGTGCAATAGTATATTCCGAACTTAATTGAAAAAGTAATATAAAAGAGAGGGTTAGAAAAACGAGCGTGGCTTTTTACTGCAAAAGGATCTTTGGTATAAACTGGACACTAAGTCTCAAAGTTGTTCACTGGATGTATACGGCGGTGGTAAAGCCAATATTGACATATAGATGTATTGTATGTTGGAGAGCTTTGAAAACGGGGTGGTCTAATAGAGATCTGGCTGAACTGGTTGCTATTTGTCAGGCTGCGTTGAGATTCTGACAGGAATATCACAATTTACTTCAACAATTTACTTCAACAGTCAGGCGACAATTAGTAGAGTATGTAGAAATAAAATCTAAATGAGACAGTTTTTGCAAGAACCAGTTTTAAGGCAATCTCGGGTCGCCATAAGATGTCACTATGTTGGGTTCCGGGTAATGAAAAGGATGATGCACAGGCGAGGATGGGTTGTGTCTTGTATACGTTCAAATCAGCTATGTAGCGACACCGATGCTGGCTATAATAAGACATATAATAAGAGTTGAATAAGACCAGATTGACGAGATTTGAGGCAAGGTAGGCACCTGTGATCGGTGTTCTTGCAGAATACGGTTTTAATGCTAGCGACTTAGCTGCCGCGATGAGAATGAACCAGAATCAGTGAGGCATCTACTATGCGAGTGTCCTGCACTTGAACGTAAACGATACAGTACTATTGGAAGCTATTTCTTTTCGGAACTGGAAGAGCTACACAATGCCACACTTGCAAACATTCTATGTCGTTTCATAAAGGGAACAGGATGGTTGTCGCCACAATGGATCCGTTTTGTGTTGTCTAAGTGAGGCTGTTGCTTAGTTTGCGGCACTTACCTAACCTAACCTAAGTTGTATGAATAAAATAGTCATTACCGCCTTTCCACTACTACTTAATACGCAATAGACAAGATGATTGCGAGTCAACAAATTATGTGTAAGGACTTCAAAACGATTTGCAAAGATAAATCAAAATAATACTTTTGTATATCAAACGATTCATTGTATACTAAGGTAATTTGGTGGTGGGACACCGAGTTTCAGAACAAATTCATGAGTTTGAAAATACAATACAAATTTTGGCAAAGAACTGGTTATAGTCACAATTTAGAAATGTACAAATAGGCAAAATGTGATGCAAGAAAGACAGTTTTGCCATTGCTAAATCTAGGCCCACAAATCAACTTTATACAAGCCTGTCCTTAAAAATACTGACAGATGAAATAGTATAGTATTAACAATTATTACAGTCATTAAGTTATACTACCACAGATATCATTTAATTGTGAATCCTTTTTGCCATTCGATCGAATTTTCATAAGACAACATTGTCTGGATATACTGTAATGAGTTACGAACCCCAAAGAAAAATTTAATATTAATGCAACATGAGTTTGTCTGGATATATACTGTAATTACATTGACATGACATTATGACATGACATGATGACATGACATTATGATCTGTATGTTCGCTGATGACCGCAAACGTCGTAATTAACATATTCTGTGATCTAGTTTCTGATACCGCGAACAGCAAAGAATAGTTTGAACAACGTGACAAAAGCTATGTTATTTTGATTCATAAATTCAAAAAGATGAATCAAAATAACACAGCTTTCGTCACGTACCGTTTTTAATAAATAATTAATTCGATATATAATATGTCGTATATGCCGGGCATAATTGCTTTGGCACATGAAAAATTAACAGATTTTAGTAAGTATAAGTCTTGTTATGGAGGTCTATGTTTCCTTCTAAAATAGGATGCTGATGATGATGATGAATATATGCAATAAAATTGATTAATAACAGTAATGGCGTGTGTGATCGAGAGTGAAAAGATAGTGCTAATGCCGAATGCCGGGCATAACTGCTTTGGCATATGAATAATTAACAGATTTTAGTGTGTATAAGTCTTGTTATGGTGGTCTATGTTTCCTTCTAAGATAGAATGCAGATGATGATAATGAATATATGCAATAAAATTGAATAATAACAGTAATGGCGTGTGTGATCGAGAGTGAAAAGATAGTGCTAATGTCGTGTTTTTCGACGGTTTGAAAAAAAAACTCACCAAAACAACTAGATAGCTTTTGCACCACTCTACTAAATTACTCAAATGTATATCCGTATAATTGTAACTAATATATATTTCTCAGTAGGTAAATATCAATTATAGTTTTCTGAGCTTAGTTTCACATTTGATATTACATGCATATTAGAAAAGCAAAGAAACATCGCAGTGCCATATGCGCCTATGTGGTGTATAGGTTAAGATAATATAATGAATATGCACGTCAAATATCAGTAGTTCAAACCTGAATAATTGACATTTTTATCATAATTGTCAGACGTTACATTTGAATAATTCAGTAGAGTGGTACATATATCTATTAGCTATCTAACTTGATTGTGGAATGTATTTCCAAGTAGATTACAAATCGATAACTTTTTTTAGGCATACACTTATATACTAGGAACTGACATGTTCACTTTATTTGTCCCCAGTTAAATAAAATAATACGAAAACTTGTGATTTTTCGTTGTAATAAAAACCATTGAAATGTCGACGGTAAAATGATTAACTGTACAATATCTTGAGGTTGCACAATTTAAATTTATGGCATCGATCACATTATATGTTAGTTTTATATTATGTGATGGAGATCGTAAATACAGGAAGAACAAATATATCGCTCTACAAAATTATCCAAATATTTAACCGATGATACATTACATGCTTCACAGTATATTATAAACTAATGAAGTTTTTCAGTTGACATTAGATTTTACTTATGTATTGGCAACATTCAAATTAACATTGTAATGCCACCATTAGTGTTCAGATGACAAATGTAGTGACCAATTAAGAATTCACGATTACTAGTCAGGTATTGACAGATATCATCCGAGTTTCTTCCGGTGACACAATGTGAAGAAAAATATGGGTTCAGCACAACCTAAATTATTAGACGATCGATCATTTCACCATCCATGGTAACATTACTTAATAACAAAACATGTAATGAATTGAAATTGAAGATTTAGTTCGTAATTTGATAAAAGCATAATAAAAATTGCATATTAACAAATAAAATACTTACAAAATATCAACTATCGGATATTCTGGATAAATTGAAATCATTTCTTCTTGAATAGATTTAAAACCTTTCATCAATTTAATGTGATCTTCATTAAATTTACAATATTCAGCATCAGTCATTTTTTTATACTTTATACACATTTCTTCTGATTTAATTATATCTTCTTCTGCTTTTAATACATCGTTTACATTAGTTAATTGTTTATTAGAATCTATTGTAACTATTGAACTATTATCCTCGTAAATGTTTGACGATTTGCTTCCAACACGTTTATTATATTTGTGCAACTCCTTCGAATTATTTTCACAATCTGATGAATTTGTTGATTTTGTTAACCAAGTTGTAATTTTTGATTTATGTTTATTATTATAGACATCATCAAGATCATTACCACCATCAATATCTTGATTATTATTTAGTTTACTTAATGCATTACTTTTTGTTAATGTTAATTTTGTTGTTTTTTTGTTTCGATTAGTATTACTACAACCAGTTGATAATTTATATTTATGCGACTTGGATCTGCATATTTTTCCAGGTGATTTCTTTTTTAAAGAATTGCTAATAGATTTATCATAATAAGTTTCAAGTTTTTTGTCATCTTTCTGTTCTGTTTCGGAATCGTCAGATGAACCGAACAAATGTGTTAAAGTAGTCGATTTAATATTTTTATTTAAATGACTAATTTCATATTCTTCAGATACATTTTCTGTAACAATTTCAATATCATTTGTCAACTGTTCATTATCAATATCATCGATGGTACATAATTTTCTCTTAACAGTTTTTGGTTTTTGTGTATTATCATCACAGTTATTATCATTAGTAAATTGTTCATTTGATTTTTTTGTTGCTGAACGTAATTTTAAAACCAATTTCGGAGTATTTGCCTTTAATTTAGATGTGATTGTTGATGTTGACGGTGAATCAAATAAATTTTTTTTTGCCTTTCCATAATCTAATGTTTTTAATGTAGTGTGTACAGCATCTGATAATTTACTCGTTGATGGTGTATATTGAATATTTTTTGATGTTAGTAAATTCACTGATGTTGTATTTAATAAATCTGGAAAATATTGTTCTGGCGATGTTGCTTTAACACCAGGATTATATAATGGTACATCATCGACTGTAAGTGAAAATGTTTTTGGTATATATTCCTCATATTCTGTGGCAGAATCGACAATAATTTTATTTAAACGTGATTTCTTTCCGTCATTTAATATATTATTATCTAAAGTTAATGTGGCTGTATAATCAATATTAGGTGGATCTCGTTTAATTGATGTCGAATCCACAAAATGTGCGTTTAAATCCTTTAAAGTATCACACGTCTTTTTCTTTATACTATTGATATCAATTCCATTGATTTTATTTGGAGAATAAGAAGATATATCATTTGAATTATTATCATTACATTCCTCATTATCATTAATATTATCTATAGTATTAATTCTATGGTCAATAGATGTAATTTTCATCTCTAACTTATCAATTGTTGGAGTTAATTTTTCTGTTTCTAATTCCGTAATTTTTGTCTTTAAGGAATTTATGTATCGATCCAATTTTGAAACTACTTTTACATTTATACTTAGAAAATATGAATAAACAAGTGCTGTATCTAAATGTTGTACATGTTTTAATTCTTTTGAAATTGGCAACCAACAAACATCCAATTTTAAATTATCTTCATTAAGATAAATTATCTTTGAACAAGTATTTGATGTTTCTATATATTTATTGATTAATATTTCTAATTTATCATATATTTCAATCCATTGATTAATTGATAACCATTTATCGACTGTAAAATTAAGGAACGATTTTTGATGGCTAAACGATTTTCTTTCAAACTTAAAATTATAAACTAAAATTTTGTCATTTATCTAAAAACGAGAAATACCAACAATTAATTAATCTGATTAATTACAGAAGTACCATAATTATTTTTTATAATATAATATATACGTTTTTATCAGTACTGTATTTAATGTTCAATGAAAATATATGTTTCGTATCACAAAGGCGAAATAGTACATGAACGATGTTAAGTTCGTACATTCTAAATATGTCCTGTGAACAGAAAACATGTGGTAGAACTGGAAAAAGCGAACGGCAGGATATGCGACTACAAGACGATTCAGAGATTATGCTTCAAGTTGACATGAAATTTAATTCGCACCAATACCTAAAGTGAGGCAAGTCATCCGGTGACGGTAACATATCACCTGAAATGTTGAAAGTGGACTTGGATGGCATAGCGTTAATATTGAATCTCATTATTTTTAAAGATGATATTTTATTTATTGGGTATGTACCTTGATGAAGACGATAAACAATGCTGTAGCTATAATCGTGTACGACAAGATCCGTTCAGTTTTGCAGTCGGATATTCTAAGAGAGCAGGCAGATTTCAAGCATGGTAGGGCTTGTACAGACAATATCAATACATTGTGAATTATTGTTGAGAAGTCAATTGAATGGCAAACGCCATTGTATGTTATTCGTCAACTTCAAGCAAATATTCTATAGTATTAATCGTCGTGCATGATGTAAATTGTATATATCAGTGTTTCAAAGATGAAACTAATGAAAATTGGTACTTCGAGGAGATGTTCACTTGCAGTCAAACGACGTAGAAATTGATGAAGTAGAGGACTTCCAATATTTGGGAAGTTTATTGACAATTAATGGTTGTGCAGAAACAGATGCAAAAGTTTTCGTCAATAGGTGCCTCAGGCGCATACTAAAAAATTTCTAATAAATACAATATCAGTGATATTGCAAAATATTCGTTTGGCTGGCATTCAATGACAGTTGTTTGATAACGCCCAATGATCCCGCGTGGTCGAGATGAAGATGAATTACAACAGTGACATCAAAATATATGCTTTGAAATATTTAATCTGTATTAAAATCTACAGATCTAGTAAGCAAAATTTACAAAGATTTCTAAATTTTATCAATGAGAACTATTTTAATGTGCAATAGATACATTAGAATTAAAGACGGGTCAGCTAGTATTCTATAAAGAGTTTAAGTATTTTTTTACATTTGTAGTACACTTGATATGGTTGGCTATTGACTATTTATATATTGATTTTTTTAAATATGGTACTTAGAATATGCACTGATATAATTTTCATCTGTTATGTCCGAAGAGAGTATATTAAACTACAATTCCAAAGACAAACGAATGATATTATTTTAACCGCAGTACATTCATTGGAAAAGGTATTTATCAACCCATATTAAATCACAAAGTGATAAATTTACTGAAATAAATATTGTCTACAACGTGACGAATCGAACTCAGATCTACCGTCATGCTAGTCTAGCGCTTTATCACTATGCTACCATGATCATCTTGGAGAATGCAATCCATCACTCTATGCATTGAATTTGTTCCAAAACATTTTGATTAAACCATTAAACGGTACACCATCAGAAATGGTTAAAAAAGTAAGTTCACGAATTGATAGAAATCCATGTCAGTGGAAGTTCAAGCCTTACATTACAAAGATTTGCAAGATAACATCGGCACAAAAGGCAATAAAACTTCAACGTTCAGCAGAATTAAAAAGACCAACAATAAGGACAAAATTGAATTGCTATGCATAAAGAAATGGTTGTTTATGTATTGGTGTGTGCTGCTATCGAATAACGACCATTTATAGTTACTATAAATGGTCGTTATTCGATCACTTTCATCTATCATGGTGTTAAGGTCATTCAGCAAGTGTACCAATAAAAGATAATAAATTATGTGTTGATTCATTTCGTATAACAAAAAATTGGTTACAATCGCCTAGGAAGCTAATTTGACACAACACTTTTTATAAAATCATGTTTCACAATTCATCGCAACAATGGTGATCACACTCATCAAACTTGAATAGACTTCTTTCATCATATCGTCTATTTCAACTGCACTACATAGTGGATAAGATCAACAGTTGTTAACTTTGAATTCGAAAAGCTGTGGTGATGATGTAATGTCGAGTAGCAGCAGAGTTCACTGTCAATGTAAAGGGTGTATATAAACCATTGATAAATCAAATTACTTAAAAATTTGTGATGAACGGAAGGGAATAAAAGTGATTGTTGCAATTTAAATTAACAAATTTCTCGATTCAGGCATTTAATCGTCAATTCAGTAAGAATGGAATGGTATCAAAAATATAATATAATTAAATTATCTAAATTAGATAATGTCATTATTATTAATCACAAAATTAAACAGTGGAAAGCTGGCAGAAAGCGTATCGTAAAAAAACAACAAAATGCAACAAGTTAAAAATCATAACCCAGAAAAGTAAAATTTAAATAAATATTATTAATATTGAATTATTATATATTATTTACCTCACGACTTTCTAATAACCGCGACATTTCGCATTTCTGATGAGCAATTGCATAGAATTTGATAAAATTTAAATAAAAAAATAATAATCTAGGGATGTAGCAAATTTACAATGCTGTCAACAATTAAAAATTGAATAGAGTTTTGTACAATAATGACGACGAATCAAAACAGGACGCGTTCAATACAACACGGTTGTCGTATAAGTTGACGAAAAATCAGGCAGAGATAATAAATGGTTTTCTATACAAATCAAATTTTTAATAGTACAACAGAGACAAAATGTTAAATTCCAGTAGATAATAAATAATTAACTACATTAGTGGGTAATATTATTTTTCTATATTATCTGAATTGTCTAAATTTTACACATATAGTAATTCAATTGCCATGGTAAACAGTAATAATAAACATTTTGTAAACAAAAAATAATCGGTCAAAAAAAACCTCATATATCAGATGAACAGTTCTAAATCTCTCGTAAAATTTCATTAAAATTCAACTGACACAACCGAGGATCCATAGTAAATTTCATTATGTTGAAAATAGAACAAATACCAGATGTATAATGATATCATCGTCATAACATCAAAATAGCAACAAAAAAATAAAGTTGAATTTGGATTTGTTTTCAGAACTCGTAATTTAATTTATATTATTTTTATAAAGTTCTAATAATGTCTTTTACATTGCTCAATATTTCTAATCAAAAGACAATTGAACTTAAAGAAAGTGAAATAATTATTGGCAGAGATTCAATTTTGGAGGTAAAAATATAATTTCATGTTTTAGGTTATTCATGGCAGTGTTTGAAAATTGAAATATTGTACGTTGTACGTTTGTAATTAGACAATTAATTCTTTGTACTTCATCTGTTATTTTTAGATACTATGCGAATTGTTAACATATAGGTTGCATTAAGTCGGTTTTTATTTCAGTTGAGTTATTTTACTATATTATAGTAGTTATGTAACTACGTTACACAACCCACTCTTCTGGATGGGCCAAAAATATAAACGTACAATGTATAGTCGAAGCTGTATCGAAGATCTGCCTTGTTTTGTCTTTTCGCCCCTATGCAGCATTACACTTTATCGCCGAAAATCTTAATTTTTTTTACAATCTACAATTCTTAATCACAAACAGTTGATAATATATTTAGTCGTAACACACTAATTGACAAATTATAATGTCTAAGTCATACTAATGTTAATATTATGTACAGTCTTCAAAACCAACTTTCAATATAACCTTTAATTTTATTTCGATAGACAAAGCTGACAACCATCGAGTGCAATGCAAAGATAATATATCATGGAAGCAGTTACGCCCACATCTGGTATTGAATACATAAACTCAAAGACAAGCGGTTTAACCACTACGTTGCGTTTATATACTTTGGAACGTTGATATGGTTTCAATATCGCGTATTTGATGCCTTCTTCGAATAGACATTTAACAAACTGGGTAGATGGAAGAATGTGTCATGTTTAACATATTTAAATTCACTAAAGAGCGTAGGTCAAACCCAATTCCTCTTCCACTGGTGGCTATTATTGAGCTATGTACGCTACCATTGCTTTCAAACAGCAATTCTTTCACCATAACAAAACATAATCGCCTACATATCTGTATTTTCCAAATATACCTATTGACAAACCCTTGAATTTGTGACTCGGTATTATTTGTTACCTTCCCGAAATAATAATGGTGATAATAAAGAATCCCTGTTCTATATCCAAATGTACATTGAAAATATTATCAAGTCTTCCATGATGCAATAGTCTACATTGTGAAACACGGTTATAGAACGCATATCATGTATTCAATAGTTAAACGGTATTTTATAACTAATGTCCACATCATACCACGAGCAACACTATCGAATGCCTGCCAAATAACATAAACAATGGTGTTTGCCGTTCAATCGACTGTTCAACAATAATTCTTAACGTATTGGATATGGTTTGTGCAAGACCAACTAGACCTGAAACCGGCCTTGTTCCCTTCAAATTTCTGGTTGTTAAATTGAAGTGATTATTTCGTGCAGAATAATAGCTATAACCTTGTTTTTATTATAGTCAGCAAGTATCACACATACTCAAGTTACCTTTTTCCGGCAATTTAATTATCAGCACCTCTTTCCATATTATTGAAACATCATCAGACAACCACACTTATTTATCACTAATAATGGGATACAAGTTCACCAAGTTCACCGTCAACATTTTAGGTAATATGTTATCTTCGCAAGCTGCCTAACTATCATATATGTGTTGTAATGCGGATTTGATTTCGTCACGGTCTAAATCCCCCGAATCACCTCGTAGCCGGTTTGCGGTCAATTATACTTCCAGCAACCATGTGTAATCACAAATCCTTTTTTTTTCTTTTATAAAATTGATTAAAACATTGCACACCAATTTGTCTCAATGCGACAGGGAATGTGTTCCAGATTAGTCGATCGCCGTCATATACGAGTCGCCAAATCACTTCTGAACCGATGCTTTATTTTCTTATCTCGAAGTTCACCAACATTTATACGTTTAGCAGTTCTAGGTTGTCTCTTTATATTTGCCATAATCATTAAAAACGCACCTATATACATAGTCCATTGAAATTCAAGTTTATGTGTATAATCACTAAAACTATTACATTTGCCATACATATGACAATATCCGAACTCTTAATAGTAAACAAGGCTGTGTGAAAGTTCACTGTAAAACGTCTATTTGTCATTATACGATGCGTTAATCTGTACTATTACAAATTTTACAGTACTCTTGGTCTTGCTGTGATTATTTGATCTGATATCGGCTTCCAGTCAACAAGACTTTACTTTGTAGAGATACTTATCAATAAACCAACTCTACTACACTGTGATCCATTTTTTGAAGATTATACTATTTGAGCACTTCGGACGAACAATAAATCAATTCCAATTTAATATTTAGTAAATAATTTTAAATATTTTTTTATATTACGTTACAGTGTAGTGATAAAAGAATATCAAGGCAACATGGTTTAATCAAAGTGAAATCTTCATACATTCTTCTAGTTTCTGTAAGTAAAATTTAATTGTTTGAATGGGTTAAAAAAGTGAACGGTTACGCCTGTGTACAAGACAATCATATGTAAATGTTATGCCGTATCAGTTTGCAAAATATGAAAATTAGTTTCAGATTTTATACATCTTGTTTAGCACGGCCCTATTGAAACTATGAGCGAATATACCATAGATGTAATGTCAATAAAAAGAAAAAACAAAAGATAACTAACAATAAATGGTGGAATGGTAAGCATTGCAAAAGAGTTCTAAATAATCTTTGAAATAAATAATATAAATTTGCCATGTAGTACATAACGGTATATATCAGCTGAGCTGAACGAGTACACGTGTAAAGTAAAGACAAGTGTTTTTAAAATAGATAATAATATCTGTAGATTAAAATAAATACTCCTGCATTGAGTACAGAAATTTGTTCTGCCAATATCGTCTGACTCCAAAGTCTGTCAAAAATCTTAGTTATATCAAGTGAAGCACTTGACCTATCAAATTTCGATAAGAGAAATCGTAATATCTCTAGTTTATCTCTTAAAAACTGTAGATATGAATTATATTGTTGACGCCCAAAGTTTTTAAGACTTTCTATGCAATTCCAAGTTTGTAAGGAAAGTATTATAGAATATTTCAGTTCTATTTTGTTAGAAGTATGAAAATTAGGATCTGCAAATGATAACTCGTCAGGAATTTTAAGCAGTCCTTTATGAAATCGTTATGTAGGCAAGTGGTTAACAATACTGTCTAACAACAAGAAGTTTACTGATGCTATATATTGATCTATTGTCAAATCGCCAGACACAACTGAGTATTTTATACCCAAGTGGGTTTGACTGATACCAAATACCGGAACATTAACTGCCTTTAATGGCAAGTTCAATCTTTGCGATAATTCAACCGTCATAAAATTAGATTGTGCACCAGAATCTAGCAATGCACAACAACTAACCCTGTATCCATTTCTGTCTATTACATGTATCCCAGCGGCAGACATCAGTACTTAAGAGTTACATGCAGAATGTAATGTTACTTATGGAGACTGTAACATTTCAAGATATTTGATAAGTTTTCGAAATTTGACATACCATCGGTAATATTGGACGCACAGTGTGTTTTCCAGTGGTATGAGGTCTGTTGATCTAATTTTGTTGAAATAAGATGCAATAATATATCTTAGTGCTCAATAGGTTGATTAAGTGTTTTAAGAGATCTTAAATGCTTTTTAACATCATATATTAATTCTCTCAGACCGTAATAACAATTTCGCTTGGCAAGAACCATATCGAAGATATCACTTACATGATTACGTATTATGAGACGTTTATTGTCTTTGCGGTCGGTTCAATGGAATCGATTACGTTTGATGCCTCACCCACAAGAGTCGTCTTTAACCATTGGAACTTTTGAATAACTGAAAGTTCAGCATTATCATCAATCATAGATATGGAATGAAATCCACATATCATAATTTCCCTCAAATCTGGGTAAAGTGGAATTTGTGAAAGTTTTATTTGAACTAATTGGCATGCGGTTAAATAAATGATCTCCGGTATCATGTTCTGTCGTTTCCAAATTTGAATTCAAATAACTATAATTGAAATTTACCAGCTTGAAAATATGGGATCAATTATAATTATAAGGTTATATAGTACATTTTAATACTTCAGTAGAGTGTAGCATAAATCCGCAGCTACCTAGTTTATTATTTTCATAAACTGTAAATCTAGCTATAATATGTGTGAATTTGAGTAAAGATCTTACGTATTATAGTTACTCATAAATAATGTTGGCGATTAATTTTAAATATTTTACCATTCATTTTATTTTCATTTTATTTTTTGATGCAGACTCACGAGAATCCAATTTATTATAAAAAACCGCAAATTGACAATAATAAAATTAATTGCATAACAAATGGTAATGAAATCTATTTGGAAAATGGTGACCTCTTTGCTTTATTGCACGATGAATTTTGGTATAAAATTTCACAAAAGCAGATTTTAGATTATAATAGTGATAATAATGAAGATGCAGACGTTCATGATATGGTAGTAAGTGAACCAAGTACAGTATTAGAAAACAATAAAAATCAAGATAATGAAAATAAAGTAGTAAATGTAAATAATGAAAATATTGAGGAAGTTACAACAAATACTCATCTTGAAGATGAAAGTAGTCAACGACAACATAAAAAAAGGCGATTGCCAGATTGGTTAAGAACACTTTCTACAACCAATAATGAAGATGAAAGCAGCACTTCATCGACTTCAAAGAGAACCAAACACACAATTAATGAAGTATGTGCATCAACATCTTCGACAAATATTGATATTGATATTGCTATATCATCAACTAATTTAAATATATCGACATCTAATAATAATACACAAGATGTTACATCTTCTTCGAATATAATAAATAGTATTGGCAATGCAACTAATAATTCTGCAACATTATCAGTTAGTCAGTCGATAAAAATAGAAATAAAAGAAGAACCAAGGAATGAAGATTCTTCAAATGAAGCTGAACAAAATAATCCATCATGTTCAATTGTACCTAATACAACTGATGATCGAAAAGTAAATATTAAAAAGGAAGAAGCAGATTCAAATACTCCTAGTAGAGAATCTTGTAGATTTGGTATTCGCTGTTACAGGTAAACGATGAATTTTTATTTATAAATACATATTTATTATATATTAAACGAGAATGTTGAGATGGTCATCCAGAGTATTCTAACCAGCTTAAAAAATGCATTCATCACATATATAATCACTCAAAATAGATTAAGATGGTTCGGTAAAGTAATGCGTAGACCTGAAACTTAATGCGTAAAATTGGTTTCGAATATTACTACATGGTTATCCGTTATTCAAGTTGTCTTAAAACAGATTAAATACAGAGAGTAACGACAAGACAGAAACTTGCGGAAACATAGAATGAGAAGTAGGATGGCCAACTCATAATAAGTAATAGGGTGAAGAAAACGAAGAAGAAGAAGAAGAAGAGGAAGAGGAAAATGTATATGAAAGTACTGATTTATCGATGACTAAAGATGAAGTAGACTTAGTCACAACTGATTTATTATCTATCGGTTGATTTATCCATAGTTGAATTAATATGCTCTATATTATGAGCATGAATCATTAATACCACTAGTTAAACTGATCGCGGTATATCACTGTTCATAAAGATATAGTTTACAGCATCAACGTTTTTCTAATAATTTAATGCCATCCGAAGATACGATTATTCAAGACCTGCAAAAGTAAAAGCAAATTACTATTTTACGGCACTATTTTGTTCCTCCTTCTGTTTTGTTGCGTTTCTAACATTAGATGAGCTTACCAAATTTTTGGCATTAGCATCTCAGCACATTGCGAAATACACACCTAGATCATTTTATTGTAACGTTAGCATGAATAAGAGTTCTGCATTAGATCCATTTATCTTTTTCACTGTTATGCAACATCTTACTGTTCCAATGCATAATCGTCTTCCGTGGAATATATTATTTGTAAATGTCATATTTATACTAAGTGAGAGCGAATTTGAACTGGAAAACAAATCCAACCTGTGAAACTTGATATTGGAGCGCCACGACCTTTAAATCAACCACACTAAAACAAAATACACGTACTCTTCATTTAATCACAATGCAGTGATAGATCTTGAGATGGTATTTGATAGAGTACATAGAGATCTCGTTTGGCAGACATTAAGATCTCACACTGTTCCTGAACTATATATCTTTACTATCAAAGATATGTATATGATTGCTAGCACTAGAATCCGAATAAATTGTGGAACATCTACCTCATTCAATGTATACGTTGGTGTGCATCAGGGTTCTGAATGATTCCTATTAATCTTTATAACTATTACGCAATTTCTGTCTGGTACAATACAGGATCCTCTTCCATGGACTATATTATTTGCAGATGACAAAGTGTTTATAAGTGAGAATCAAATTGGTATTGGAGACCAACGAAATACGTATCAGTTACACTAAAACAGAGTACATGATTTTTTTTATTTAATGGTAAACGATCGACGAAGACAAGATCATCGTTTCTAAAAAGTCCAAATATTTGGGATTACTTATCACAACAAGCGATAAAATCGATGATGATAGCATAGAATAAAGTGCGGTTAGATCAAGTGGAGATCAATGTCTAGAGTTTTATGTGATCGAAAAATACCACCAAAGATAAAGGGGAAGGTGTATGAAACGGTTGTTCGACCACCAATGACTTACGGTTCTGAACTAAAAAGAGATCATTTGCAGATACTACACACAATCGAGATGGTCATCCGGTGTAACATTGAAAGACAGAATTAAAAACAACTATATTCGCAATGCGTAGACTGGAAACTTACTGCGTTAAATTGGCTTTGGAAAAGATGTAAGAAAACGCGGTCGCCAAGAAGCTGCATAGTTATCAATTGTTCAAAATGACTTGAACAGATTGAATGCAACATAGAATATAATTAATTGCGTGACTATAATTGCATTATTTGTATAAACTCTATAACTGCAAATATCGACCACATCGTTCACATTGAATTTGCAAATTGAGATTATAATTGTAGATTATAATGTAAGCAAATAATAAACATTGTGCATTTTATTTCTTAAATTAAATTAAGACGACAACCAGCGCACAGGACGGAAATGGCACACCCAGGCGATTTAGATTATCGACGACCTAATTATCCACCAGCACCAACAACAGCACCACCATGTCCGTATGCAGATCACTGCTACAGACGTAATCCAGTGCATTTTCAACAATTTAGTCATCCACCATCAAGTTAGTGTTAGTATTTAAGTTATTTTTATTATTTTAGATTTTTCTGTGTTTTTTTTAAATTGCTATTTAATCGATTTTTTGTTTTATCATTTATATTATTTTTAGCTGATTTTAAAAAAAATCGTAAATTATATTTAAAAAATAAACACCAAAATTCATCTGATAATAAATTATTAATGAAAAGAAGTAAAAAAAATATTAATTATAATGTGAATACTAATGATAACAGTGACGAGGAAGATGATTATGATCACGATGACCCATTCATAAATGATGACAGTTCAGATGATTACATTCCAAGTGAAAATGATGATACAGACAGCGATACAGACTATTCGTCACAAAATATTATTGATTCACAACAGTTAAATGATTAAATGCTTTTATTATATAAGTATTTTTGTTTGTTTCATAAATATCTAAAATAATAACCAATAATTGTGAATTTAGTAAAATCCTTCATCTTCATCAATACATGTTTTGTCTATATTATCATCAGCACCCCACTTAGCTGCTTCTGTGCCACGCACTTTAACATTGTAGCAAACATTTTCTACTTTCAAAACACTTTGTCTTAATGTATAGATTTTACGAGTCATTTCTTTATTATGCATTTGACTTAGCCCAATAAATCTATAACATGAAAATATGAAAACAAAAAATTACTATCTACATTTTTATTAGAAAGAAATGTTGTAAATTTGTAGATTATTAATAAATAATACCCAGAATAAAGTTGTTGTAAAAAATTACAAGCTTGGAAACATGTATCAATATCACCAATACCCAATGAATTAATACAACGTCGCATGATTTCTCCGCTTAAATCACCTAATCCTAGCATATGTTCGACCGGTTGAATTAAACATGTGTGCTTTTCAATACATTTAGATTCACCTTCATCTTCAATCCGTACTTGTTCTTCATATATTAAATTCATTTGTAAATCAGTCCAGCTAGATATTTTATTACCACTTATATATTCGTAGTATGTATAGGCTTCAATAAATTCCTGTAAACCAGGTGAATATGCTTTGGCATATTGATACGGATCGTGGCCATACAATTCTTTTGCAATTTCATTAAAGTTTATTGTAAATAATGTATGAAGACGATCTTTTGCTTCGTTAAGTATCTGTTGACAGTTTTCTTTTCTATAAGAAAATTAAAATAATTGAAAATTAAAATGGATACATAAAAAAGTAAGGAAATTGTCAGTACTCTACTTTAGAGAATGATAAGACCTTGTCAGATGTAAGTAGATTGATCATCACATTTCAGAACAATTTATATGTTGTTACACACGAACCTCTAGCAATTTCAATAATAAAGGGATTTATGACTTTAGTTTCAATTATCCGGATATTGAAATGTAATATCTGGATAATTTTATAATGTAATTTAAATGATGAAAAATGAAAGTTGTCAGAGTTAGCATCAACCACAAAACTGAATTGAAATTCTGTTGCTAAACCTCCCAGTGGTGGCCATCGGAAATGTATGGTGATATCAACAAAATTGCAATGGAAACGGATGGACATCCAATCAGCAAATAACATCCATCTTTACCAACCTAGATAGCTGTGCGTGCTTGAAAATCGCAATGCTGAAATTCGTATATTGCGCAAGATACATCAGCAAATGACCTCTAATTGGCTGGGAACATGATGACGTCTTTTGGATTACGTCAGATGGACACGATTTGAAATCTATACCGTTAAAAAAATGCTTAAATCAACGAAACTGGCTCGAGTTTTGGTAGATCTTGCACAGAGCATACCAATTACGAATTATTGTTGAATAGAATGAAAAACACCATTTTATTTATCGACATTAAGCTGGTATTCGATAGTATTGATCTATGGTATGATATGGCTAGAAAGATATGGAATACCGAAGCTGAAGAACATAATCCGCGATATCTATGTCGTGTTTCACAATGCAGACTTTTGCATCGTGGAGGGCTTGTTGATATTTTCGTTGCGATGTATAATAAACTTAACCGCATGTTATCATGGTGCTGAAACATATGTAAAGTTCAGTATGTAGAAGGTTCGGTAAATGTTAGGTATGCTGAATAGTATCTGGCGGTCGTACACAAATTGTTTTTCGATACTGTGATATGACTGCGAAATTTGGACGGTAACAATTAACATCGAATCATAAATTCAAGGTTTCGTAAAAAGGTAGACACCGCATAATTAACATTTTCTGGCTAAATACAATATTGAAAATAATTTGTGATGCCACTGGCAGATTTGGTGGCGATGGACAGAAGTGCCAATCGAAAAAAGTGGAATTGCATCGGCCATACACTGAGGCGATGATATTACAAAATACACGCACTTAACCAGAATCCCCAGGGTAATAGAAAACGCGATCGTTCAACAAGAACATGGCGAAGAACTGCCATTAGTGCCAGTATTAGGCGATGGAGTGAAGCGAAACAAGGGTCTTTCACCTAACCCCCCCCCCTCAATAATAAACTGCCGGATAGTATATAATAATATAGCTATCATTAGAATTTGTAGTCTTATGTACTCTCTGTCGATATTGCAGATGATAATAAATAAGTAGCAATTCGTATAAATAGAAAAATAAAAAGCTCAATATCTTCCTTCATGTCGATGGTCATTCGAATGCGAAAGAAAAAAAAATTACTTCAATCTGGACTATTGAAGTCTTTTCTTTCTAAACTCAAGCCAAATGCATAATAATACTGATGACAGTGGTGTTACGAGTTTGTACATATGTAACACAGTGAGTGAGTAGAAAACTTGTAAATTATTAAAATTTATACAAACCTCAGATCAACAGTGTGAAGTAGAAATATAATTCGTTTACTTTCAATAGTAATATCTCTACTTAATTTTATAATCCTCTCGTATCTATCATGTTTGGTATCTAATTCCAAAGCCAACTGACGGAATTGAATGATTACCAAACTGTTTTCATCTATATTATCATATTTTTTATCAACAGATGTAGAATTGTTCTTACGAAAATTATTCTTTCTATTGCTGCCACCTCCTTTAAAACGATTTCTGTTATTTGACATATTTTTGTTCTTTAATAGTTTAATTAAAATTTTAATTTCTAGTATTATTGAAATTTGTCAAGTGGGTAAACAAATAAAATTTTTCCAAGCAAAAACACAGAAAACTAATGTGCTGAATTCGTTTAACCTCAAATATGAACGTACCGTTCAACGGCAACAACAGTGTTTTCTTAAAATTCAGCAATGTCCACATGAAACAAAAAGAAAACAAAGTTCTATAGAAATTGGACGGCGAACATGAAAAATCACATCCACTATAAAGGTACGGTTTCTATGTTCAGTAAACTAAAACTAAATCGGAATGCGTTTTCTTGTCCGTTTTAGTTTTAGTTTTAGTTTTCGGTGAGGTGGCTTCTATAGTAATTTTTTACGAACCGAAAAATAAACATGACCAAATAATTTGACGTTTAAATTCATAAACACAACATTTATAGAAATTATATAAATAATGAACAATAAAGCAAAACTTACCTTTTTAATGGTATTTGATTCTAGTAGCGATAGTGATGATGAAAAAAATGAAGTAAAGCAACGGCGACGAAATGTACAACAATTGTATAAACGAAGACAAACAGAAAGAGCATATAATATTTTAATAAACCGACATTTAAAACATAATGACACAAAACTTAAAGAATATTTTCGATTGACACCATATTTATTTAATTTCGTTTTGCGGGATATTAAAGATAGACTGGTTAAAATACCATCTTTTAGATAACCAAAAACGATTTCCCCGGAACATAAATTATGTTTAGCATCAACAAAGTCAATTAAAATCTTCTCTTCATCAGGAGTAAATTTTCTTTTTGTTAACGACATATTACACATATATTTAAAATTACAATGATAACAAAACAAATTGATAACCTCAATCGAAATTATTTTGACATCCGTAAACTAAAAATATAGAACTTTCTCATTAAACTTTTTTCGGATCCGTTTTACGTTTTAGTTTCAGTATGATACAAGCCACTTACATTAAAATGTACATGTTCGTTTTTCAGCAAAGATTTCGTTTTAGTTTCGGTTTTAGTTTACGGAACATAGAAGCCGTACCTTAAGTCAAATATGAAAAATGTTTTGAGCGAAATGAAATTATTATATTATTTTCTGATCACTTGTTGGTCAATTGATTGCTCAACAATGATCCGTGATGTGTTTGATATGGTCTGTGCAAGACCCATCAGATCCGAAACCGGGCTGTTCCTTTCGAATATCCAGTTGCAAAACTGAACTGATCCTTGCACGATAAACTTTGTTTGTCTGTAGTGATACAAGACTTGGATATATATACCTGGTAGGTATTCACATAACACAAGTTTTGGGAGAAAAATTAGAATCTTATCTAAGGTACAATTTACAAATTAAATATTTAATTAATTTACATTATAACCGCAATAAAATATTCAAAAACAATAGAACTACTCATTTCAATCTCTGATTTCTAGGATATCTTAATATAAATGAAGTGAATAGACCAACTATATATAATTTTATAAACAACACGAATTGTCAACTTATTTACGGGGCAAAATGAAAACAAAATAGATAGTGTCATAACGAACTGTTCATTTTTGTATTTTATGGACGTAAGTTCAGCACATTTATAGTTTATTATTCCTTGACTAGCTGTCACAAATGGCAAAGTTTTTTTTAATGCCGGCAAAAAGTAAATAGTGAAAAATTTATAATGAATTCTTTGGGGTTGTTAAATAAATCACTGAACATAGTGTATCGTAATAACTTATTTTTCAAGTCTATCAAATGTTTTGTGAGCACAACCACAAGCACTGAAAAACCCACAGTTGAAAAGAAAAAACCAAAATCAAAATCCGCGAAATCCAAACAAATAGAAATATTATACGAATGTAGAAATGAAATGAATAATATCATAAATGATTTTCCAGAAAGTTTATTTAAATACAAAAGTAAAACACCAGAAAATTTTTATGTTGCTGACACAGGAGCAGCTAAATTGATAGCAGAACATTTAATGGTTGATAATTTATGTGATAAAGATAATAATATTATACCATTACTTGAAATAAATCCTGGACCAGGAATTCTTACAAAAGAACTATTAAGATACAATGTTAAAGATTTGCGTTTATATGAAACAATGGATTTTTTTAAAGAAAAATTGGAGGTAAAAAAATTTTCCTTTTTAATTTTTTGACAACGATTTCCATTGCCAAAGCAGTATTTAAAGTATACATTATATTTCTCATCTCAATTGATCCATTACAGATTGATAAATAACTAAAAAATTCTAAGAGTTAAGGTGAATAAACTTATAAGCCTCGTCTAGTCTTTTTTCTCTGCGAGCACCAATGAAAACTGATTTTATGACGAGTCTTCTCGAGCTTGATTGGGGTTCACGCAGAGAAAAAAGGCGAAGCGAGACTTATAAAGTCTTCTACAATGAAAATACACCTTTAGTTCAAGTAATAGAGGGATTCTTTTGTATACAGTGCTTTTGTATTCGGTAACCGAGTCTTTCGTCACAACTTGTCATGGATTATTTAAATATTTACTTGAATTAAATGTAATTTGCTGGATTAGACTAAATACGTGCTTTTTATGCCAAGAAGCGTGTATCTGACGTGCTTGACTACATATTAAAAATATCTCACCAACAAACTAAAATAGATGTGAAACGGCAAAACAGACACAGATTCGCTGTCGCAATGAGACAAGTTGGCGAGAACGTTATTGGTTTGTTTCATTATTTATAAATAGAGCAAATAAATTAGTGATGATACGTGACAAGAAGAAAAATCATAAATATATTTAACAACAGCAATGCGATGGGTCTAAAAAATTTGCGAACACAATATGGCCAACTGGACAAAGATTTTGGTAAAAGTGCGGAATAAGCGTTTTTATTTTTATTTTGTTTTGAAAACTTTGCAATTTGTGCACAATACACTTCAATTTCCAACCACATGATGGAAACTTGCCGTCTGATTAGCAAACTAACCGACTGTGATTTAGAATTGAACGTCCAATTCAATCTGTGGTGCTGCTACATATACAGGATAAGTTGGCGATCGTCACAAAATTCAGAAAGAACTAAATATACGCATTTTTAAAACTAACTGTTTAAGGGTATTATTGTATAGACGCGATACTTAGAAAGTGACAAATAATATGCTATCAGAAAATCATGTTTTCGTCAATAGGTGCCAGAAGCGCATATAATGTGTGTCGACTGTTAGATCTGAAATTGATGAATTGAATTGAGAATTGTCAAATGAAGAAAGCGTAATTGACTGGAATCCGCATGATATTAGAAGATTCGGTCGTATGGTATTAGAAGACTCCATTCGACGCCCTCATTTTAGCTCAGACACCACTGATTAATATATATTTTGATCGAATTTGTGGTGACATCAGTGGTGATGAAATTGCGTTAAATAGATGTTAGTTAATCACTCCATTCGTACTGATATTGTGATGTAACTACTGTTATATATACATTTGCTGTGTCAAAAGATAAACTTTACATGTAGTTAGTGTGAAGTGACGTTAAGAAGACATCTTCTACACTCTCTAATCAATTACTACCATATTAATACTTTCATTGAGTCTTCCTTATATTATTTAATGATGTGGTAGGTTGTAAATGATTCAACTGATGATCTTGTGTGACAAATAAATTTAAATTTTGTCAATCAACATCGAGACTAATGTATTTGAAAGACAATGTTTTTCACTATTTCAACGAGTATATAAATAAATTTTAAAATTAGGATCGGCTAGGCGCTACATTCCTGTTTACTATAATACTATTCTGAAAAGTGTATTACATTTAATGTTATTTATTTTATTTTTTTGCTATAAATTAATTTGTAATTTTTCTCACATCCAAATGTAGATTATCAAATCACAAAATTTATCAAATAGTATGAAAATAAATTTTGGAGATTTTATGAACATGGCCAAATTATCATATCAAGATAAATTGGATAATGGTAAACGTTTAGCTGAATTTCTAATTGATTTACCAAGCAAGAATTGGACAGATGATATAAATGTACGAATATTTTCTTGTACAAATTCATTAAATTTTATGAAATATATAATAGATTCAATTCCATTTCAAACAAATTTCATGGCATTTGGACGCTGTGAAATGTATTTAGCTGTATCGCCACCATTATTTATTGTAAGTATTTTACTGTTTATATTTGTGTAAAAAAAAAATACCAGATAACAGCAATATATTTATTGAAAATCATTTACTTTTATACTATAAATAGCATTTAACATGTTCAAATGAAATTGGATTTATGTTTTATAGAGCTACAACAATACTTTTTCAAATAATGTTTGAATATAAATTTTTAACAAAAATACCGAGAAAATACTTCTTGCCATGGCAGAACGAATATAAATTTCCTAATAGTGACAAATTAAAAAAGGTTTGTTTAGAGAATAATGCTGACTCTACATGATTTCAGATGAAAATACATTTTTTATTATTGTAGGTTAATAGCATTGATCCAGATTACCTTTATTTAATAAAGATTTTACCACGAAAAAATTTATATGAATTATGTTCACCTGAAAATTTACCGGCTTTATGGTTTTTTGTTAAACAACATTGTATGAGTCGAAAAAATAGAATAATTCCTACGTTAGAGTAAGTTTAATTTATTAATAATGAATTGATGTGAACACGTTTTTGAATGCTACTATGTTCTTGAATTTAGTTAATTGTTAGTATATGTGGTATAAATTGAATTGGAGCAAATACTGAATTATCAATCTATCCTCAAGAAATTCTTCCAGTATTTAATGAAAACCACTGACTACCAAGTTATGACCATCACTTTTTTGCTGTTTCGGTAGTACATTTTACGTATTCCTTATATAGCATTGGGAAGCACCTAACTTCAATCAACAGTATTGCATCTAGCCATAATGGATGCCTTGAAGGGTCGATGGAACCTTTTAACTATGCCGTTCTACTGAGGATGGTAAGAAATTGTACGAATTTGATCAGTACCAAGCAGTTTACCAAATTCAGTGAGATGGATTAAAACTGTGTGCTCTTATTTGTCGTCATTGTACTAGACACAATAAATCGAGAAATATATTCAGATTCAATGGTTTTCGCAACGGTTGCCGCTGTTATATCTTGAATAAGGTATGCATCTGGCCATCTAGTAAAGCGATCCACAGTTGTAAAAATATAACCATTTCCATTTGGTACATGTAGTTATCCAACTATATCAATATGAATATGATCGAAACGATCTGAAGGCATTTTTTTTTCTCTCACCACAACCTTAGTATTCTTTTTCTTATTATTATTTCAACAATTTCATATTTTTCTAACAATTTAACGGAAGCGGATGTTCCAACTGGGTGTTGTTTCATTGTAATATTTGCGATTCTATTATCTGGCATCCTTTCAACATAGTCTCTCCAAAAATCTTCTTTTTCTTGTCCATCTTACTATGTCTTGAATTTGACATTCATTTTGGATATCATCACTTCTGATTCTATATGTGAGTGAATGACCGGTGATAGTACGTAAGATCTTCATTTCTATTGTCCTCATAAGTAGTTTCGTTTTGGACGTATCACTGCGGGTTTCGACCGCATATATTAAAATAGGTCTTACGCATGATTTATAAATTCGTAATTTGCTTTCTAGTAACATGAACTTGTTTCTCCAAATGACATCAAGAAGGCATCCAGATATTGATACAATCTTGTTGGTTTGGTAGCGAACTTCTACAGTAACATCTTGATAGCTGATTATTTCTCCGCCTAAATAACGGAAGCTCATAAGTTACTCAATTGGTATGTTATCTACCACTAGTTTGCATCTTATTGGTTATTGTTTGTTTCTTATTGGTTATTGTTTTCATGGTTGATACCAACATGTTTAAGCTTTCAGCATCTTGTTTTTAATGCAAATAATAGACTTTGCAAATCGTCCTCATTTTCTGCAATAATCAGTTGATTTCCCATTTTATTACCAATTCCAGTAGATTTAATTTTCTGTATGATTTTGTTCAGAACAATATGGAACAACGTTGGGCTCAAATTATCACTCTGATGGATTCCATTTGATATTAGTATTTCATTTGTCAGTTTTTCATTTACTTTATGTTGAAAGAAGAAAGAGCTCTTACATCCAACATTTGTGAGGGATGAAAACTTCTGTTTGTTATAATGTAGTCAATAGTTAACAGTTGACCTCTGGTGTTATGCCTAGTGTATTTATGTTGATCTTTATATGTGAAAAATCCATTGTTAATTCGAAGTTCATTTTTGTAAAGTGCCTCTCCATTTTCATTCAGTGTTTCTTCGTTAAATCTTTCTTTAACGCAATTATAAAATACCAAATTTACCACCCTATCATTCATATCACCAATTATAATTATTTTGTCGTTAGATGAGAAGCTATTTATTCCCTGCTGCAAGTCATATAGAATGACTCAGTTTCTTCCCGTGGTTTATTTACATACGTTAAAATCGATGATGCAAAAGTAAGCCAACACTTGAATGAGCCCGTTGGTTCTTATTCTTGCCATTATGTATGAGAACATAGTCATTGTATCTATTCGTGCCTTTCCATTTCTTTCTCGTTTTAGATAAAGCACAAAAATCAATCTTATGATGTTTCATTTCCAGTTGTTGATCTTTATTGCACGATGTTTCAGCAAGCAAATCGCAATGTATTCTCTTTCCATTTTAGACAACTATAATTGTTATAAATACACTTGTATAAGGTTGATATAATGTTGATGATACGATGATCCGGTGGTGCGATATCAATTATCTGCTTGTTTATCGAAAATTTACTCTCGTACCTGTTCATTATATTACCATACTCACGCCAAGTAACAAGTGAATTAATGATTGGTATAATAGTTTTGGGATTGATGAACAGAAATTGGAACAATTTGTTTAATGTAAATTATTCTTTTGTTGATTCAATTACAGCAAAAATAACGTTAATATTTTTTTTAGTTAGCACTTATCTTCTGTTTCTGTGCATCTACTTCGAACAGAATTCTAGTTTGTGCTGTTCAAAATGTGAAAGTATTTCCATTATTTGTTGAGTTTGTTTACTTGGTGGAAAGTACTGGAGTCATCGTATTCCACCGCAAGTTTCATCTTCACAAACACTAATTATTTATATGATGAATTAATTAATGGTCATGTGCTATGTGGAACATTTGCCATAAAGTGACCGAGTTCATTACATTTGTTGCTTTCTAGCTCACCGATTTATACTATACATATATTATCCTGTCGATGGCACTAATGCTAGAACCCGAACATTTTTATTGACTTTTAAAGTGTAATCAGATATTGTATATTCTAGATATTAGATTTTAATATTTCGTCCCTTCACAATTGCCGAAACATTTACAGAATGTCAATAATGTAATCAATAGGAATAATCTTTCAATCTGCCTGCTTTGCGAATATCGAATATCTATAGCATGTTTTCAATATTTGCATTCATTATATTTGATTACATTTATTGCCTCAAATATTGGCTATATCTGAAAGATATAACTAACGTCTGTGTCTTTTCAACTTTGTTGTTTTTCAAATTTAATGATCATTCACCATTTAATGTGGGTATTTTCATGTGTTCAATAATGGGCTCAGATTATGAATGTTTTTAACTATTGCTCTTAACTCTATTATCTACAACTTTAGAACTTAGCTTATTTAACAATTTACCAATATTTAAAAATATTGCTATCAGTTCATATTAAAAAGTTTTAAATTAATCATTTTAATAGAAAATGGATTCCAGAATGTGGTTCACGTTTAATCACCAATACAATGTCATCAGTCAATGTGGAACCTTTTGATATAAATCAATTAGAATTGTTACCAAAATATTCGAAAATCTCAACAACAATGTCAAATTGTGATTTTTATAATGATATAAATATTTTTACACAATTTGGTGATTTAACTCCATCACAAATATTATCATTATTTACTCAATTTCAAAGTTGGCCAGAATATAAGCATAGTTCATTTTTATCATTATTAGAAACTAACCTATTAAAACTTGAAACTTCTGAAAGTCTAGTGAATATTATCGAAAAAAATTCAAATATAGACAGTTTACAGGATGAAGATGAGAGTACGTCCAATAAAATTGCCAGACCATCGTTACCGTCATCACAATTGAAAAATTAAAATTAAAATGTAAGTAAAAAATAATTCTATTAAATTACAAAAAATGTATGTAATGAAATACAAAATATTATTATATAGACTCTTTTTTTTATACAATAAACAGGAGACATTTAAGAAAGAAAAATTAAAATTATTAATTTATATTTAAAATTTAAAATATTGCACTTGGACATTTTCCTTCTATAGCTCTTTTTGAACCATTATAACATTTTGTTATATCATAGTTACTGTTATCATCATCATCATCATGCGGTGTTGTTGTTTCATCAGTATCTTCACCAAAGCGTGTTGGAAATGTCATTATTGGTAATTGAATATTTAGTTGGGATTGTGTATAACAGGTTATATCTAATGTACTTTCATTGACACTGACAACATAAGATAATTCGGGAAAATCACATGGACCAGCTTTACCCAATGTATAACAACCATTTCGAAAGATTACATTACCATCTATACCACTAGAAATAGTATAAAAATAGAATGTGAATTAGTTAGATAAAGTCAGAGTGTGTACAAAATACTTACCATGGATTTCTTTGGCATTGTGGTATAACAGTATTTTTTGGTAAAATTAAATATTCACTTGCAGTACAAGGACCTTGCCTATATGCTCCGTAACATTTATTGGTTGGCGGGTGATATATAAATCCTAGTGATTTTTTTTTAAAGAAATTAAATGATATTTTTAAACATTAACATAGTAACATACAGGGTCCGTCACTCGAAGTGTTACCAATTAAATTTGCTGTGGTTTTGTCAATTGTGAATATTTTTTGAAAATATGTATACATAAAATTTCATGCACAAAAAACATCTTACTATTAATATGGCTATATTGATGGCATCAAAGTCTTCTGATAAAAGCATCGCACGAATGTAATTATCGACAAAGTTCTGACTTCAATTCAGCTTAGCTCCCAAAATAAACAGTGAAAGATTTCTTATAAGTAATCACCAAATTTTCGAGTTCGCCATTTGCGTGCATGCTTTCCCTTAATCGTTGAAGTCGTATTGCCTTTTTATGTCGGTGATAAATCTTGCAATTATTGTATCTTCAAAGGCTTCTAATTAAGTTCATTGGTCAGTATGCGGCTGACACGTTCAGTTGTTTAGATACGTTGCTATATTATGTGACGTGGATTTTTTTCAATTCATGCCCATAACTTTTGGTTCGACCATTTCTGCTGATGTTGCGAAGTTTTTGTGAACTCACCTCTCTACGTTTAATGGTTCGATTCAGAAACATTTAAACACGTAAATGCTAAGTTGCAACTTACGCTATTCCGTTTGAATTCCATTACGAATATTTTCTGTAAACTAAAGTCTGTCAACTTCTAGGGACGCTGTTATTAGCTGTTAGGTAGCTACAGCTGCGTAAAATTAGTAACACTTAGAGTGATGAAACCGGTATTGTTATTATTGTTTCAAAATTTTGTAATTACCTGGTTTACAATCACATACCCAATCATCTTTTTGATCACCTGGATAAAGATATTCATCTTTATCACATCTGTTCGGTAAATATACTGGTTTCTTATCCTATAATGAAAATTGGAAGATTTATTTTAAAAAAATAATTAATTTAATATTTATATTATTTAACTTATTTCGTTTTTAAGAATTGATTTTTTTTTGTTTATGCTTCTTTTTGGCCATTGGTGATATAAATGAATATGCAATTTGCAATCAACCGATTGCATATATTTCGGAATTGTAATTGAATATAATTTTCACATAATGCAAATAATTTTTTCACATAATGCACATAATAAAAAAATTTAGTCGAAATTTATCTAATTGATTTTAATGTATACGTGTATACTCGTACCCCATACTCCAAAGCATAGATTACACAGCTCTAGTTTTAGATTTTTAAATGGAAAATATAGTACCAATTATACTTGTTCGGTTTTATATGTAAATAATTTAGTGGGATGGTGCATAAATCCCAGCCCCTTATTTGATATTGAGATGATATGGAAGGTCACATCAAATTTAGTACCTCGACCTAGTAATCGATATTGTAATATTGTAGCATTAGGAAGAATAAAAATATAAATTCGGCTGTCAATTGAAACAGAGAATTCTTGCTGTCCGAAAGGGTCGCAAGAATTTTTGGTTTCTCGTTTGGCATGCTTTTCATCCTGATTTGGGGTTGTGGATTTCTAATTTTCTGAAGCGTCGCTCGATTAGGGTAGTTCCCGATGGCGTCACTTCTGATGGTTTCCAACTTGTTGCGGGTGTTCATTAAGGGTCCGTGTTGTCTCCTACGCCATTTTTAATTGTCATTAATGATCTCTTATCACTAAATGCGAGCCCAGTTCACAGTTACGCTGATGACAGCACGTTTATGTCGTACTTCTCGTCTGTGGAACCGTCTGTCTGAGGATGTGTTTCTTGAATTTTACTGTCTCCAGGCTTTTAAATCAAATGTTCACAAATTGCTACGTTCATATCCTTCTCATCCATCGTTTTGAGCAAATAAAAAGTTATTTTGTGTTATGAACCTTAAAGGGTATCCACTACCTAAAGAATGACTTTAGTAAAAAAAAATAAATAAATAAAAGTGACAAATTCTTATGTTATTAATTGTTACAGACAATTAAAATTCCAATGTCAGGTTCGTTGATTTTTTATAAATATTAGATGTAATGAACTAAAAGTTCTGTTTTTTTATCTCTCGTGTGAGAATTCATTTTGTGTGTACATATTGACCTTTTAACATTCATTTTTGTTTCTTATAATTTTTTTAGGATGATAATTACGACTTAAATATTTGGGATCAGATATCACAACAAATTGATGATGATATTTAAATTCAATATTGAAAACAAATTTGTCTTATGATATTTAAATTCAATATTGAAAACAAATTTGTCTTACAATTAAGCTGCTGATCATTTGTTTATATTCATTTTAATACGGTAATCAAAATATTTCTGTGTTTCTGCTATGTTAGAAATTTTATTACATTTTCTAATGACACACATATGCATACTTTATAATTTCATTATCGATCTACTCTATGTACGCCGCTTGTTTCAAACAGAAAGTCTTTCGTAGCCATACTAAAGCGAAATTTCAGAATTGAATAAATTGCACATTTTAAACTTTAAACACATTATTCTTGCATACCATTAAGACCCAGAATTCACGTGGGTAGGACCACTAAATTTTCTGAAGTATCATAATAGAATAATTAAACTAAAATATACACTGTGATATATCTATTTCAGATATACTCGTATAAATGTGGAATTCGACAATCAAATAAGATGTTGCTTATGGACGAAAGAAAAGGCAAAATAAGAAATCAATATTTGATGTTCCGCTTTAACGAGCAATACCTTGAACGTTTATGTTCCTTGTGCGGTACCCAGTAGTGGATATTATATAATGAATTGATTTATTTACTCATTAAGATTAAAAGTAAAATGTCATCGATCTGAAATAGCATATTAATACTTGTTTTATGCAAAATCTAGTAAATAAACTTATTTTTTTCATAAACATAAACAGGTCTAAGATATTTTAAGATTTCAATAAAGTAAGGAAATAAAAATTTTTGTCTGATTTTTTCTTTTTAAAAATTTATTCCGGAACCATGAACTTATGATTTGAATTGATTTTTAAATCTGATATTTTATTTTCTATCTATATTCATTAGTTGTTACTGTGACATAAAACTGTGTATATATCCAATGCTATATAGAATATACAATTTAAACGTATAAATGTTGAAACGATCTTGAATACTTATCAAGTGTACTCGTTTGTATTTGTTAATAATCGAATTATTTTAATTTGTATTCACATTCTTTATGATTCGCCGATAAACGAAATTAGAATTCTTGAACAATAAGTTCCTTATATAATGACTGGTGTCAGATTGACAAGAATTTGATATACAGGCGAGCTGCCAGAGTCGAAACAATTGCCAGAATACTCCAGAAACAAGTAGCATAATTACTTCACAGCATATTTAATATTAGGATCGACATTCGGTGAACATGATAATGGTGAATATTGCGCAAAGTGAACAATCTCACCATTTCAAGGCACAGTTTGTTATGTTACTGACTTTATTATGACGTAAATGACCCTAAAAATGGTGTACGAATAGTTGTTACAGAAATAATTAACAAAGAGTTGAGTATTTAGAATAGGTTACAGCACATTTTTACAGATGGCTCCAAGATGTTCTCAGGGACGGGATCGAGTGTTTACTTTGACACATGGAATATAACTGAATCTTACAGACTGCCTAAAAACTGTTTTTCGGTTTTTTAAACCGAGCCGGTTGCTATTTACCAAGCTGCACTGTTGGTGGATCTGCGTGAAGAGTTCGATAATTTACTCCGGCAATCAAGCAGCAACTATGGCCTTGAAGTTGGTAGAAATAAAATCTATACTAATTGGGTTTTGTACCGACAGATTGAATGTAATCTTGGTTAACCATAAGGGTGTCCCTATTTTGGGTTCCGGGACAAAGAGATTATCTGGGCAGCGAAAGTGTCCATAAAACAAATTGACTATGTGGCGGCACCGATATGAGCTATAAGGGAGTATATTGTTAACAGTACCTAGACTCAGGCTAGAAAACAATGGTCCAGCCTTAGTAAATAGTACCAGGTGACCGCTTAATATGACGAGAATCGAGTCAAAGTGCTTGGTGGGTGTTCTTACGGGACACTGATTAATTGGTATAAGTATGCAATGAGATTGGATTTTAATGGCAACTACTTTTGTCGTAGCTGCCGCTCTACTATGCGAGTGTCCTGTACTTCCCATCTCAGATTTATTATACATTATTCTATACAACCAATTTGAAGTACTTTAAAATGAGCTGGCGAGTCTTTTAATTTAGAGCACAAGATTATTAGCAGCAAAATTCTTATTAAAGTCATCATCTGAAGTTTTACGCCTCAAGGGCGCATAGGGCGACATTACGATGTTAATTTGCTGTTTCAAATATGCATGTAAAATCAAATGTAAACTCAAATAACTATAATTGAAATTTGCCAACTGGAAAATATCGGATCAATCATAATTATCCATTATCCAGTTATACATTTGAATATTTCAGTAGGGTGGTGCATATATCCCCAAATATCTAGTTTGTTGTTCAGTTTGTTTTTTCAATCTATCGACAAACACGATATTAACATCATTTTTTTAGCTTCGATCACTCGCCATTATTGACATATACCGTGATCGAGTTACCGGTGACATCGAGTGGAGGTAAAGATTGATTGAGTAATCTCAATAATAGTCGACCACTTCATTATTTACTTACTAAAATAAACATACAGAAAACAAGCGGCGAAACGATACTAAAAATATATGAAATTATGGTTTTATAAACACACTTTCTATATACTCTCGAAGACATTTAAAATGATTTCCAACCGTAGATTATGTGGAATGGCTTTCTCGACATGGTCTGAAGTCAAAACAATATCTTTGTAAGTTAAACGATTTTCAGCATATTGAAAAAATAACTTGGTAGTGGAAGTCAATAATTTGTTGGTGAGATTTCTGGACAAAATCCTAACAAAACGTAACTAAATTAACGATATAGAAACCTGGAATTACAAATACAGGAAGTAAGAATGGTAGTTGAAATGACTATATAACTTGAACTCATTGTATATTGTTGCTGTCAATAAGTCACTCGAGAATACTATAAAAAATTTGACGCGAAATAGGGCAGCTGATGATACACTCTTCAGATTTTTGTTTATATTATAGTTTTGAGTAACTTAGATGTTATTAGGTCACATAATTCGTCAACATATACTTCTTGTTATACTACGGCTATAATAAACAAATAAATAATTATATACTCGTACGAGTTGATAGACAAAAATATTTGTTTAAACAAATTGTATAGAAATTAACATTTATAAATTTATGTTCGTTTATTGAATGTGTTTGCAATGTTTCTGTTCAAATAAAACACGTAAAATAATGAAGAAAAAATTTCACTAAAATAAATACGGTATTCAAAGTCGGTCATATATTTATAAACGGTTTAACATGTTTTCACAATTAAATAAATACACATGCTTAGTAAAATATTCTCATTAAATTAAAGCTTCTAATGGAGGACAACTCTCACATATGGGATAGGGCGGCGGCGACCACCCTTGGTTTTCTGTACAGATGTCAGAGGCAATCCTTTCAAGTTATAGGTGATGAACAAATCAACGGTCATAAAGATTCTCTTCTGTATAGGGGCAATGTGGTGGTACTATCACTATAGATATTATCATGGCTGAGATTGCCAGCTTAACCCAATACTTGGGTATTTCCACACGAATAGCTCGCATTCTGTTGAATTTACGTGACTCAACTCGATATTCCTGGTTTGAGCGAGATTCGATGGAATAAAAACAGAGAAGAGACTATATTCTCTAGTGAACGTGACTAATTTGTATATTGAATACTTATAGTTTACATATACGAGGGCGGATTGATAATGAAGGTAAGGATAAACAAGATGGTATTACTATTTTAAAGAGAAATCAATGTAATATTCAAAATAATCTTCTTTTGAGCTCCATTCCCGATTTCGACAACCTATATATTTCAATCTTTAAGACCCCATTCGTTGATGATTTCCGAATTCGATTTAAATCCCTTTCGAACTAGATATTTTGCATGTTTGGAAAGATGTAGAAGTCGCTCGATATCAAATCGTGCAGAATACAGTGTATGAGAAAGCAATTTATAACATAATTTGTGTAATTTGTTAAAGGCAATTGTCGATGCGTGTAAACTGATGCATTATACTGATGAAAATGAATTTTTTTTTTGCTTAATGCGGTCGTTTTTTTCTCAACTTCATTTTCTAACGGTCTATTAGTTTACATGTTTTTAAATGGTCGGTAAATGTTTCACCATGTGCAACAGAAGCCATAACTTTTGCTCCTTTTATTGAGCTTCCACCAGATCCTTTCTACTCACTCCTTTGAATGTAGTTTTTTAAAAAATGCAAAATCGATTGAACAGCATTGCGCATTTAAACTGCACACTTTAATTTAACATTAAACTCTGCATTTTCATTTCGGACAACAATAATTATAATTTCATATTTTTCTTTATATTAATATGTCAAAACTCAATTGAATCCCATAACCATTGCATTTATGCGGTGTTTATAAAATTGTATTATTGTGCAATTCAGTTCGGACGCAGTGAGCAGTTGTCGCCAACTACATTGCGTAGGTAAACTCTACAGTTTGTGGCAAATTGCACTTTTCGGACAGATCTAATGAAATTTAGTAATCCATATATGTATTTCGAATTCGAATAGCATTTATAAAATTCTACTTTTGTTTGATGAATACATGAAAAATATCTTCAACATTCGGCAGTCACTTTTTTCGATTATAACAAATAAAATAACAATGTTTTATTGCTTTCAATAGCTGGCAAAAATGAATTACCAAATCTCATTGCCCATTGACTTTGAGCAACCTGAACTTCGTGTCTATTCAGTAGCTCGCAAAAGTACTCACTCCATCTTTCCATTTGTTGGTTCTCGTTTGAGATCTGTAAACCGTCCCTGGATTGAATTGGACGTTAGTTTTCCCATCGGCTGCTAAGTTTCTCTCATATTATTTGCCTCCTTATACTTGCCATAAGTTTTATCTTATTCTGACCAATAACCAAATAATGGTCACTGAAAACATCCACGCCCCGATATCTGCGGACGTCAAGAAGAGAATTTCTCCATCGTTAACTAATTGTAATGTAATATACTTTATTTCTGGTACACCCGTCAGGTGAATTCTGAGTCTCTTTGTGTATTCTTTTATGTTGAAATATGGTGCCACCAATAACAAGGTTATGGTTAGTGCACATTTCCGCGAAGATTTCTCCATTATCGTTCATGTCAACGAATCCGTGTGCACCCATGACAGACTCCCAGCCCATGTTGTTAGAGCCAACCTTTGCATTTGCGTCACCCAATACATATGACGATATCCGATCTACTAATATCAGCAAGACAATGTGTAAGTTGATTGTAAAAAGCCTCCTTGTCAACAAGCGATGCCCGCTCCTTAGGTGCGTAAATCTGAATTATTGTTACATATTTAGCAGTATTCTTGAATCTTGCTGTTATTATTCGATCCGATATCGGCATCCAGTCGACAAGACTACGATTTGCAGAGACACTTAACAATAAACGGACTCCACTACTGTGATTCATGTGATTCGGTTTTCCGGAAAACAAAAGTGTTTCCCCAGAGGATACAGTCCTTTCTCCGTTTTCCTTCCGTCGAATCTCGCTCAACCCAAGAATATCAAGTTTATACCTCTTGCAAATCGTATCCGTTTTCGCCAAAAGCCAAAAGTTTTCATCGTATTCCCATCCGATCCGAGGTCATTTGTTGACGTTTCTCGGGCACATAAAAGTTTTCGGCACTGCGAGATGGAGCCGCCTAGACTGGTGGAACTCGATGTTATATCCCTAGTTGGAATCCCTGCCGAATCTCCGCGCACCTCCAACTTAAGCCGTGTTTGACCAGTTGTTAGAATCAAACTACGTTACCAGTGGCCACCACTTGGAGGTATTGCAGGCAGTTGGTCAGGAATTCAATTCCTCTATATAATTGATCCTAACCCAGACCACGTCATGTGACCTTTATCACGCAGTAAAATTTACTTCATGTATCGTTCTTTTATTGACAATAGTTAAATTTATTAGCTTTATGCATTAATTAAACGTTCAACATTAATGAATGAAAAGAGTATAGTTGTAAATAAATTACGTGTTTTTATTAATTCTTAAATTAAAATAATCACTTTATGTATGAAGTAAAATTAATTAAATATTTTTAAATATTTGTTTACATATGTCAGTTTTGACAGTAAAACGCAGCTTACTTAACTACCGCGAGCAGGGTTACTCATGAGCAAACGATGATTGTGACATCACTGAGGCTATTTTAGGAACGACATACAGTTAAGTGAGTTAGCTCATAGTTAGAAACAGAACGCAAGACCGGATGTGAAAAATTATGGTGATAACGCACATAATATTAGATTTTTACCTACATTATCAATGCGCTCTTGTACATTTTTACATAAATATTATATAATATTCATAAATATATTTAACTATGTCACATCTATTAAAAATGATTTTTGATTTAGAACTTAATAAATTTTGTATTATATTATTTTAACACTACTTACTATATGAATATACTAATAAATGAGTAAGTCAATGTAAAATAATATATGATAATTTATTATTTACAATTAAAGGTCACCATCGCATAATTAGCTGTTGATATTTAAAATAGGAATACAATCTATACATTTTGATAACATTCAATAATCGTAATATTACGCACATTATCGAATTTATCACTATTTTATTATATTATTGACATTACAAAAATACACCATTTATTAAATACGGATTTTAAAACACTACGAAATACATTTTTAATATTGTTACATACATTTAAATAAACATAAATTTTAAAATGAATTTTTTAAAAAAAAAAATTAATTTCGAAAATTCTAACACATTCCCTTGAAAATACATACCTTTGAATTGTTTTTAGCTTTGTCTTCCTCATTTTGTTCTGGAAATCCAAATCCTAAATCTTGTCCACATACTGTATTTAATAGGTTAATTATTCCAAATAATAAAATTATTGTATATATTTTAGAAAGCATTTTTTTTTTTTTTTTTTTTTTTATAAATATTATTTAAAATGTTAAGTGTAAGAAATTTTATTTTATATTTTGTGTTCTATGTTTTAAATCTCAAACGAAACTGAAATTACTTAACTTTATTGATGTGTCTTTAACCGGGGACACTTAACTAAGTTAAGAATATTTTTCTGGTTTTATTTTGAATTATAATGATCAGCTTAAGAATTTATAGCCATGCAAAATCATAAGTTAAAAGTGTATCAGTGTGTAGAATTTGGGTTTTTCTTTGTCTAGAATTTTTTTTAAAATAATTTCATTTTTTTTGGGAAAAATGTATGCGCCCGAGGGTATATGTTGTTAATTAATTATATAACTTAATTATTTTTAGGTCTCTGAATGATCGTGAAATCATTTTATAATTTGAACTATTTAAAGTTTATTTACTATTTCCATATATAGGTTTTAGGTATTAAATATAATAATAATCAATGAAATTTTAAAAGTATAAAATTGTAAATAATTGAAAACATTTATGTATTTAATTGAAATTTAATGCAAATATATCACACTAATAATATTTTAATTTTAAAGTTGATAAACAGGTTTAAAAAAGATGTATTAATTTCATATAAATAGTATTTAAATCTGGTGATTCCCATACAGAGTCGAATTTCAAAAAAAAAAAAAAAAAAAAAACTATAAACACAAACAAATAAAATGCATATATACTTGAATCTACTTTTTTTTGTTTTTTAAGAAATTTCAACAGTTTTTATGATACAGTTTTTGTTAATAAATTATACATTGATTTCCCAAATGTATGTACATTGTTCAAAAATTTCTAAGAAACGTTGTTTTAATCGGATTATCCAGTAAAAAAATTCAGCAAAATCTGTTATTTTTAAAGAATTGACTTAAAATTTAGATGATTAAAATGCTTTGTGATATGTTTTGGTGATGAAATGCGAATACTAACATAATATATATAGCTGTTGACCAACAAATATTCTATCATATATGAGTTTTTATTTAAATTACTATTTAGTTCATCATAATTATCTCAATACCATGTTAAACTCAAGATTCAACAATCTCCTCAAACTTTCATAAGATATATTGTGTTTGGCAAAAGAAATTGGTGCTCCTGGTGGTAACCATCTAATAATGAAAAATTGAATTTATAATTTAATAATATTCGCCACTTTTCAAGTTTCGAAGCCATACAATATAGCAGGGGTGACCAAGCTCCTTGATAGTCCGAGCCATTTATCAAAATTTGAAATATTTCGCGAGCCGTTTCGCGAGCCGCAATTAAATTCGTATTTAAAAGGTATGCAAAAAAAATGTTGGATTGAATACGGACGATTATGCCACTGTTTATGTTCGTTCGCGCAGTTTTCGATGAGTCATATCATTCTTAACTTGGACGGAAATGAAATTTGTTACAACGTTGCACTTAGTCTTTCATATTTGTTGACAGTAATTTAAAGGACATTTTGAAACACATACAGAACGATAATAATAATCTAAAATATAATAGCACAAAAAATAATCCTTCAAAGAACCGCATTTGGCACGCGAGCTGTTGGTTGACCCCCCCCCGGCAATATATATAGTAACGATAAATATTACGAACCAGAGTCTTTATTAGTAAGCCCAGAGCTTCATGTAATGAATGATTAGATCCCATCACAAAATAATGTGGTTCGTTGTTCACCTTTGACATAATCCAATCAAAGACACCTTTGACATAATCCAATCAAAGACACATGTGAGAACACCAATAACGACCAAATACAACCCCGTTTATCATATCGACCTTTACTCTGAGTGGGCATCAACGAACAACCGCCGTTTCACTTAATCTCTGGCCAGCGCCTTCGCTCCAAACCATCCCACTGGCACTAGCCTCCTTAATGGCGGTTCTTCGTCACGTTGTTTTTGGACGACCCGGTCTTCTATTACCCTGCGGGTTCCAGTCAAGTGCATACTTTGCAATATCACCCAC
>JANSTX010054167.1:0-66325 GCA_027564355.1 Penthetria funebris | reverse complement strand
ATTAAATTATTTTTAATAATCACAAGTTGCGATTAAAATATTTTATTTTAATTGTTTCTTTTTGTTAATTTATATTAAATATATTTATGTATACATCGTTGTATAAAAAATCTTATTAGGAATATTAATTAATGAATTAATTAATTATTAAAAAAAAAGTTAATTTACATCACATCACAAAAATTAGTTATAATTTTTCTTTTTTTTTAAACATTCTAAATTATATTTATTTATTATTACATTCATTCAAAATTTTTGACTATATATTTTAAAACAAAAGAAACATTTGCACATAAATTTTGAATTCGTAAACCTAAGTATAAAGCGTTTTATTTATTTATTAATTAAAAGTTATTAGTTTTTAATATATTTTTTATTTTTTTGTTTTAAATCTTCCATTGGCCGTCGAAAATTGAATTAAAAAAAATAATAATTTTAATTTTAAACAATTAATTTTTCGTTGTAATTTTAAATTAAACATACGACGAGTGAATTATTAGACTATACAGAGAAAAAGTGTAGCCCACAGTGCTTAAAATAAATTATAAACAAACATTTTTAATAATTTGGATAATTTAATGAGAAAAATTATCTAAAATATAATTAAAAAAGGCAGTAAAATATAGTAGTGGAATGGGACATATATATAAATAAAAGCCTACACCTAAATTTTTATAAATAAAAATTATTTGTTTTTTCTTATAATTTTTTTTTTTTTGTTACAGTGAGACTAGTTTCGGCCAACGGAGGAGTTATCGTTTTTAGAACACAGATCGCTTGATTTTCTTTATTTTACCTATATTGATTTATTTTAATCTTTTAAAAAGATTGTTGGCAGTTTTTTCCACGTTAAGGATTGATGGACGAATGGATGGTGTGAAGTGTTTCCTCCATATATTAGTAGAATCGAATTCTGATGATTTTATGGATTTATTTTATATCCTTGTATATCATCATTAAATTTGTAGTTTTACACAAGGTTTCCGTGTTCTAGTTTTTTTTTTTTCTATATTCTAATTAATTATGTGTATTCTTAATTAAATAATTACATTTGCTTATCAAAGAAAAAGCTATATAAAACAACACTGGTTAGATTTTGTTTGTTGGTATTTTTTTTTTTTTAATTAGTCCAAGTATGTTTCTATTATTTTTTTAATTTGCTGTAAATTGCAAAATTATGGACGAATTTTTTATGCACCATTATTTTAAATTTTTTAATTTCAATTTTAAATCTTTAACTATTAAAATCTATATTAATTGTAATTCTTAAAATATAAACAAATCCTGAACCATATTCACATATATTATTTTTATGATAAATAATCAGGTGTTGGTTCTGGTATTGTATCTGGATTTGTAAATAATGGATTTGGAAATTCTGGAGGATGTGGTAATGGTCCAGTTGCTTTTGGTCGTCTTCGATATGCCATTAACCAACAAGATACAGCAACAGCAACAGCAACTAATGACAATAATGCTGTTATAATTAATGCTATAATTAGTCCAATCATTGATACACAAATATCTTCAACACGTTGGGCAGCCGGATGAACTATAAGTTGGTAAATGTAAAGGAAAGAAGAAGAAAAAGAAAAAAGAAAAAAAAAACACGGCATTAATTTTCGGTAATAATGAAAATAATATTTTGGAAATTTGAGAATCAATTCTAAATTAAGCAAATTTAAAAAAGAAAAACATTTTTTTTTTTATTTAATTAAATCTGAAAACAAAATGTTTATAAAATATATGTAATCGGTGTCCAACCTAAATTGTTATAAAATTTATAAATTATATTTTATTTCAATTTTAATAAATTCAAAAAATTGAAAACATTAAATTTCCCATAAACAAGTACTTACTGTCATGGCCATCAGATGTTAAACGGTCATCACGTTTTTCAAATGTTAAAATTGCATTCGATGAAATTGTTATTTCTTCACGCAATTGACCATCCAATCCAATATTACTGGTTTCCGTTGATATTGCCGTTGATGATGCATTATTTACGGTTTCATCTGTTAATGCACGTCGACGTCTTTTACCATATGCATTATAACCACGACAATTAACCGGTTGACATTTACCAAAACATACACGTATATTACATTGGAAACGTATATTATCACTCGATGGGAATTTAAATGCATTGAAATTGGCCAATAAACTATTTGATTGTGAATGATATGCCCAATCACCAAATATATTTGGATCAGTTGCACAACCATTTTCATCTGTTACAATATATTCATTTTCAACTCTATCTTCCATAGTTTTGGCAACACAACTTCTAGCAAAACCACCGTAAATTGCTGGAGTGATTAGAAACAAAAAATTATATAAATTTTTATTTTAAAATTTTTTAAAATTATCATAAAACAAAACTTAAAAACAAAACAAAAAAAAAAAACAATCATTCACACTTACTTGACGGTTGTACATCAACTTGTAACATTAAATTTTCACCAATTTCAGCCGATGTAATTTCATTGCCATTTTGTGTAACAATTCTCATTGAACATATTGGTGGCGGACCTGTATTGGCAATTGTACCAGCAGTTGTTAACATTGATACATTAAAACCAAGTGTTACATTTTGTTCACCAGTTTGATATATACATTTTATATTATATGCTTGGGCCGTATGCGTTAATAGTCGAGGATGTTTTTGTACAACTAATACAAAACTGGCAATACCATTTACATGTATTAGACCACAACTACCGAAATGTACTTTGAATACTTCACGTTGTGGTGAATTTGGTTGATAGTTGACAACACGACGACATTCCTCCTCTTTACTGTGCCCCTTAACATAAATAACACCATTAAATGCATTTTCCGTTATATGAATATTAACTTGAACACCATCGGCCATACAATTAACAGCCATTTCTGTTGACCATAAATCAGCTCGGGATGTTTCTATATAAAATTAACATAAAAATATTATGCATATTTTTAATAATATAAATGTTTATAAAATAAAATACACTATAGCAATATGTATAGTGTTATATGACAATAATTATAATTGTTTACACTTGAGTAGAACTCCCAGGGAAATAGAAAACTCGGTTGTCCACAAATATTGTGCCGAAAAATTATCCTTAAAAAGTCTAGTAACAGTGAATCTGTGAGGTGAAAATACCTGGTTTGAATGTAAAAATTCTCGTCCTGTATACACGACTTAATCTACAATAGGTAAATGCTTGACACACATAACGTAAATAAACTCATCACACCCCGAATTCGATAAGTGTCTGGCATTATTACTAAAAATCCATTAGATTTCATAGCAACATAACGTAGAAATTGGGAAAATGCACGCCATATGCATTATACTCAAATGGTGTAGTATAATGATAACGCTGATACTGACTGTTTGGGTTAGTATTAACCACAAAAGTGAATTGAATTCCTGACTAAATGCTAACATCAATTAAAAATTATGATGAATTAAGAATTAATATTCAATTTCACCAACCTAGGCTAGACTGACTTAGTGTAGCAACACGTGGAATGTAATGATGAAAAGAAGAAAATTCAGAAATATGATTAATAAAAGCAAAGATGTTGGTAATGTGTACCACATTATTATAAAAATATTACAATTCGGGCCACAATGCGTTGAAAATTCATACTGCATTAGGGATGCTCATAATCTAGCAATCAAACTAAGCGGGCAGTGTTCTACAACATAAAGTCCAATTCAAATTAGTAGCGATTTGGTGATCTTAAATGAGGCTCAGCAAATAGAAAGATAAATTTAGTGTTTTAATAAGCTTCTGATTGTGACTCGGATCGAAGTTCAAGTTGCTCAATTATGTATTGATATAAGGGTATAAATATAATTTCTAGTGACGTAATAGATGCACTAATGAAGCATGACATTCTAACATGGCGTATGATCGGAGATAAAAAGAGGACATCCGTAGTGTTTGACAACTAGGCAAAATTTAGATGTTGAACCGAACAATTGTAATTCATTTTGCAATTTTTATTTATCAATCTCAATTTTTACTAATTTCAGTTGACAGTACCGCCCCTATACAACCAAATACTGTAAAAGTCGAGATTACGCTGAATACTTTAATATATAAAATGAAAATAAAACTTACTGCAAAGTTCTTCACCATTTCCTGTATATCCGGTTAAACAATTACAAATTGCAATATGACGTGTTGCATTACAAACTGCATTTTCACTACATACTTTCAACAAACATGGATTTTCACATTGTTTTGTATTTAAATTACAATATCTATTATCTGCACAATCATCATTTATTATGCATTCCGGTTTCCGTGGCTCAAGAGTACAATCACCATTTATTGTTAAAATGTATCCATATTCAATTGGACAAACACAACGTCCACGTTCATCGATGACCATACCACGTTCTAAAGCACATACACAATGATTACTTTCATCAATTCGGAAACCTTTTTCAATGCGACATGGTGTACATTCCTCATATATATCCAATGCTGTATCCGGTGGACATACACATTTTCCATTAACATCTCGTATGAATCCCTTTTCTATGCTGCATGTTAAAACTAAGTAATATAAAGTTTAAATAAATGAATTAAGTTTTTGGGCTCAAATATATATAAAGTTTTCAAATGTTTTTTAAAATTTACCTATATCACATTGTACAGCTGCATTTCCTTGATAACCCGGTAAACATGTGCAAACCATTGTTCTTACTGGTATTGAATCTAATACTTTACATATTGAATTCACGCCACATGGTTGTGTTGCATTACATGGATTAACACATTCACTATTAATACAAGCTGTTTGTGATGGACAATCACTATCATCATGACAAAGTTCTTCAAAGAATTTACATCCACGTTGTACATCACCAATATAACCTGGTGGGCATGCACATTCCGGACGATGATTATATACTTGACAAATTTCATGTTCACTACATTGTGCTGTTTTATCACATGGATTAACACATTTTGCATTAATACAAGCCTTTGATGTTGGACACTCTATATCCGTTCGGCATCCAATTAAAACACATGATTGTTTTGGATTACCATTATAACCAGGTAAACATTCACAAATTGCATTATGATTAATGCCATAGCATTCAGCATTTGTACCGCATGATGTTCTGTCTGCTGCACAAACCGGTACACATTGTCGATTTATACATGAATGTGTACCAGCACATTCCGTATCCGATTTACAACCAATACGTACACATTGTATTTCTGGATTACCATCATATCCCTGATTACACGAACAAACCGGTTTATGATCTTTAATACGGCATTCAGCATTTATTCCACAATTACATGGATCACGACAAATATCATTGACACATGCCTTATTCGATGGACAATCCGAATCCGAAATACAACCACCAATTTCGGTAATTGATTTCAATGGTTTACATGTACCACTGCCACTACTAACATATCCCTCCGGGCATACACAAATCATTGTACGAACTGGCATTGATGGTACAACTTCACATTTTGATGGCAATTGACATGGCTCCAATGCAATACATGGATTTATACACTTATGATCGATACAGGCAAGTCTTGACGAACAATCCGTATCATAGGTACATTCTGGCATTGGTTCCGGTTTACAATCAATATACGGATTGCCAATATATCCTGGTGGACAACGACATAATGCCACATGATTTTGTGGTCGACATTCAGCACGTGGTGAACATTCATTATGATAAATACATGGATTAACACATTGTGAATTCTCACAACCCTTATCACTTGGACAATCATTATTGCTACGACAACCAACAACATTACAACGTTCAAATGGATTGCCACGATAACCGCTACGACAACGGCATTCCGCTTTATAACCAACAACATAACATTCAGCATTTATGCCACATGGATCATTTATAATACATGGACTAATACAATTGCCATTAATACAAGCTTTACCCGAATCACATTCGGATTCAATGCGACAACCAACTGTACGACATGCTGTTCTTGGATTACCTTCATAACCTGTTTCACATGAACAAATTGCACGATGATTTTGTACCAAACATGTTGCATGTATACCACAATTACATGGATTTCGACATTGTCGATTAGTACATGATTCATGATCGGGACAATCACTATCCTGTTGACATCCCGGTGGTGTTGGTAAAATAATGCGACGACATTCACCATTTTGATCGGGTACCCAATTTTCGGGACATTCACAAACCATTGTACGTACCGGTGAACTATCTAAAACACTACAAATTGCTGTTCGTCTACATGGTTTCAATTCTGTACATGGATCAACACATGTATTATGTATACAGGCCAATTTACTTGGACAATCATAATCCATTCGACATTCGGGTTCTTCTGCTTGAACAATTTGCGGTTCACAATACGTTAATGCATTACCTCTTGGTAAACTATCAGGACATTTACAATTTGCCACATGATTACGTACATAACAAATTGCATTTTGTGCACATGGTGGATTATAATTTGAATCACATGGATTTATACAATGATTTTTAATACATGCACGATCTTGTGGACATTCATAATCGGAATGACATTCAACATGTATGCACTGTTCAAATGGATTTCCTTCAAGTCCTGATTGGCACCGACATGCCGAACGATGATTTTCACCATAACATTCAGCATTTGTGGCACACGGATCATTTAATGAACATGGATTAACACATTCACCATTATAACATTGTTTATCATTTGCACATTCATCATTCGATTGACAACCTAATTTAAAGCATCCATATTGTGCATTACCAGAATAGCCCGGTTTACAATAGCATACCGGATGATGATTTATTGTATGACATTCTGAATCAATACCACAATTACATGGATTAACACATAATTCATTGACACATGATTCGGATAGAGTACAATCTGAATTTGATTTACAGCCTACAGTTGCTTCAGCAGCTAAAAATTTTATTTAATAATATTAATTTGAGTATCTAGCGGAAAGGTTCCTTTTAAAAATATACAAAAATGTAGTAAATAAATTATATTCTGAACTTACGTGGTATACAATTAATATATGGACTGCCGGTATAACCAATTGGACATTTGCATATAGCTTTATGAATTTCTGCATGACAAAATGCGCCTCTACCACATGGATCATCATATGTACAAGGATTAACACAAAGTTCATTTTTACATGTTCGATCGATAGCACAATCACTATCTGCATAGCATTCAACAGGTGGAATAACATTTGGTATTTTCGGCACTATTTTCGAAATAGAAAAAAGACGAAAATTATCAAAATTGCCTTCTAATAAATGCTTTTATAATTATAATTTAAAAAAAAAAAACAAAACTATGCACTTACTTGGTATACATTGAATGTGTGGATTACCCTCATAACCTGGTGCACAAACACAATTAGCCCGATGATGTTTTGAGAAACATTGTGCATTTATACCACATTGTTCTTCCTGACAAGCTAATATACAAATTCCACCACGTATACATTTATCTGTATCTGAACATTCATCATCACTACGGCATCCCGGTTGATCTTGTTTTATCGACACACATCTACCAGCATTATCAGTTATCATATCAATTGGACATTTACACATAATCGTTCTTAATGGTAATGTATCAACAACTGAACATATTTGTTGTGGTGTACACATATTTGGTTTAGCACATGGATTTTCACATCTTTGATCAAAACATGCCAATTTTGATGGACAATCGCCATCTGTTTGACATTCCGGTTTCAAGATATCCGGTTCCTTAATTCTAATACATTCAACATACGGATTGCCAATCATTCTAAATGGACATGTACAAACTGGTTGATGTTGTCTACCTGCACAAATTGCTGTTTCAGCACATGAATCTTCATCACAAACTGGCACACAAACACGATTTAAACGATCGCATGCCTCATCATCTCTACAATCTTCATTATATTGACAAACACCGGTTATACATGAAACGATTGGATTTCCTTGTGTTCCAGCTGGACAAATACAATTTGCTCTATGATTCTCAGCTAAACATTGGGCACCACGTCCACATTGTTTTGTACCATACGTACATGGATTTAAACATTTTTCATTGTAACATGCTTTGTCATATGGACAATCGTTGTCTACTTTACATTCGGCTGATTTTAAAAAGAAATTTATTTTTTAAATAATTTAAATAATAAATAATTAATTATGTCATTACATAGCGTATAGAACGGCGTAGTTAACATACATATAAAATTATAACTTACGTTTATAACATTGCAATTGTGGATCACCACCCCAACCTGATGGACAGAAACATAATGGACGATGATCTGATACACGACATTCAGCATTTCCTGCACATGGATTACGTTCAGTTGCACACGGATTTTGACATCTATTATTAATGCAAGCTGTTACTGATGAACAATCTGAATCCCTTTGACATTCGACAGTCGAAATTGGAATTGTTTCTTTGAAACAATTTATAAATGGATCACCAATTAATCCGACTGGACATTTACAATTGGCACGATGATTTTGTGCTAAACATTCGGCTGAACGGGCACATGGATTGCCATTTGTACAAGGATTAACGCAAATGGAATTGCGACAAGTTTCTGTTGATGAACAATCATTATCTGATTTACATCCACCAGTGTCTTTTGAGGGCGCTAAATTGAAAAAAAAAATATATTAATAAATTATAATAAAATGTTATTTTATATGATTGAATTCCTATGAACAAAATTATAATTTACTACTTTAAGGATTTGGTGCAATTCTTTTGTTTATACATTGTTTAATTACAAGAAAAAAAATATATAAAAAAAATGGAATTAGCGTGTACTATACAATAATAAACAAACTCTGTAAATAATTAAAACATTAAATAATTCGGTTAAATTTATCTTAATTTTTTTCAAAATTAACTTACCTAATCTGCATGCAACATCAGCATCACCAACATATCCTGGTTCACATTCGCATACCATAGTTCTTAATGGTAATGAATCGACAACCGAACAAATTGCATGGGCTCCACATGGTTTGGTTTCATAACAAGGATTTTTACATTGTCCACTGAAACAGGCTAATTTACTTGGGCAATCTGCATCCATAGTACATTCAGGACTATCTCTAATTGGTACTTTAAAATAATAAATGGGCACATTATAATTTCAATCCTCAATTTATACAATAAAAAACATGAGTAAAACATACTACAAAAAAAAAATCAAACTTACTTAAATTACATGCCTTATATGGATCACCATTATAACCAGGTGGACAGCGACATGAAGCACGATGATTATCTACACGACATTGAGCATTTACACCGCAATTACATGGATCTTTACATTTTTCATTTGTACAAGCTAAATTATATGAACAATCATTGTCTGTAGTACATTCTGGACGTTCACAACGTATCAAAGGATTTCCATAATAACCATCTAAACAATAACATCTAGCATGATGAACATAATCCGATCGACATATTGCATTTTGTCCACATTGTGTTTGTCTACAAGTATCAATACATTCACGATTTATACATGCTTGTGTCGATGGACAATCTGAATCGGAACGACAACCAACTAAGGAATAAACAATAGAGGAAAAAAAAAAATTAAATACATAAATTCAATTCTAAAAGAACATCCATTTAATTATTCTTACTTTGATAACATGCAAATTGTGCATTGCCCGTAAAACCTTCTTTACACACACAGAATGGTCTATGTTGCTGTACATGACATATAGCATTTTCACTGCAAACATTTCCTTCCTGACACGGATTTCTACATTGTTGATTGATACATGCTTTATCATTAGAACATTCGGCATCCGTTTCACATTCTGGTCGTCTTATAACTATTTCATCTTGTTGCACTGTACAACGTACAAATGGTGAACCAATATAACCAATTGGACATGAACAAACCGCCTTATGGTTAATACCATTACATAATGCATTCATACCACATGCATTTATACATGGATCATGACATTTCTGATTGAAACATGCACGATCATATGAACAATCTTCATTAATGATACATTCCGGATAAATACATGATGCAATGCCATTTTGTTCTTGACAATGTCCATTTTGTTTACATGGCGATGGATTACATGGATCATAGTTTTGCGGTACATTTGGTTCAACAATTAATAATCGACATGCAGTAAATGGATTACCCGATAATGGTGGGGGACACGAACAAACTGGACTATGATTTATTGTTTGACATACCGCTGAAAAACCGCACATACCTTGACATGGATCAACACAGTCATTATTTATACATGCCTTATCTCTTGAACAGTCAGCACTAATTGTACATTTTGGATAACATCCCGAACCAAATGGATTACCATAATAACCGGGTATACATTCACAAATTGCCGATGAAATATCATTACCTGGTTTTCGACGACAAATTGTATTTAGACCGCATGGCGTTGGATAACATGGATCACTTTGTTGAACATGATCATCTGTGTTGCAATAAATAGATAAAATATAGAAATAAAATTTTGGTTTTTTTTTCTGTTGAAAATATTAACTTTATCGAACTATATTTTATTACCTCTTTCAACAATAATGACACATTGACGGAATGCATTACCAGTCATACCCTCTGGACATGTACACATTGGTATATGATTTACTACATTACATCTTGCCTCATTGCCACAAATTCCTTGACACGGATCCTGACAACGATTATTAATACAGGCTCGATTCATTTGACACTCTGAATTTCCAACACACTCTGGTCGACAAATTTCATATGGATTTCCATGATATTCTTGAATACATTTACATATTGGATAATTGTTCTCAATATGACAATGGGCATTTGTGCCGCACGGTGATGGATAACATGGATTATCTTGAACTGGTGGTTTTATTGGTTCAACTGAAAATATAATTTAATAATAATAATAAATAAATGATTTGGGTAATTTATGAAAAAAAAACGACTTAATTGCACTTTATATGTTAATTCTCTTATAAACCTCTATCATTGAATGAATGCTATATATTTAAGGGATTATAATTAAAAATAAGTAAGTTAAATTATTTTCTAGGGGAGGATAAATGGGTATTATTTTTTATTTTACTTTACAAGATTTTGAATATTTTTCATTTTAAATAATTTTGTTCCTTAAATTGCTTGAAGTTCAGCTGGTCTGTTTATTTACTACCGAATTCATAATTATTTCAACAGAGTGGTGCAGAAATCGATATGAACCTCATCTTTTTAGTCTCGATCACATGTCATTACTGACACATTTAGTCATTAAGTTACCAGTGACATCGCGGGAAAGATGAGTTGAGATAACTTGATAATAGTCTGCCACTCCATTCGTTATCAATACTTTTCATTACTGCTGTTATACGACAATTAGCAATGTTAAACATTCAAATATTACATAGAAAAAATTATGAGGATGTATTTATTTTTGCTATCACTAAATTTTTATATAATGGTTAAGCGTCAATAATATGAATTCTTGATCATGTATACACAACATTCCTTGGCGAGGTAGCTGTTGTGAGGAAGAAGAGTTTTAATTTACTAACATTAATTATATCAACCAGGTCAATACTGTAATCAGTTTCAGTTACACAATTTTGCGAACAATTACCTTATTTTATTTAAAATAAAAATAATAAAAAATCGCATACTTTGGCTAAACGTAGAAGACGTGAACAGTAATTCAAATGGTTATTCTATATATTTCAAGATTGTAATTCTAGATGCTAGGTTTGGATAATGAAAACTCTCGTTTGTGCACATTTAATTTAGAATTTTATGAAATAAATTTGGCTTTTTTTGGTCAAATAGTAGAGAAGTCGAGATGGAACGTCAATTTTTAGTGAGCATTTTTTAAAAAATCAATACGTTGCCAAAAAGAATGATGTTGAAAATACCAAAGTATGATTTTAGACTAAATTTTATAACTACAAATTTAATGCCTTAATCGTCGCAAATAGCTTTTTATAAAAGATATTATGGGATTGACCGATACATATAAGAAAATTGTTAGTGAAATACTAAACACTTATTTATATATATATAAGATTAATTGCAACAAATTTACGGGATTTTAATGTTAAGCATTTTTGTTCCATGTAGTATGTGAAAAAACGTATTAAATCTACTAAATGATGGTCATCTTGGGATGTTAGATGCAAGATCCTTGAGCAACAATCTATATGTTTGAATAAGTATGACAAATGATAATTTTTGATTTAGTTCAAAGATGTACGATATGTTTATTGTTCTTATATTCTCTAATAATTATCATGAACAGTCAATACGAATGAGAATCCTTTTGAGAGGACATGCACCAATATTTTTATATTTGAATCGAAGACGTATTTCCTTTTTATTGATTATTACTATAAATTTATAGAAATTATTTAATAATATTAACAGCAGGTACTAATAGCTCTCGAGTAATTATTGCTTTAAACTTAAACTTACACAAAATATGATGTAATCTGATGAGATTGATTTCGGATAATGATTCTTCTTAACACTTCAAATAAAGAGGTGTGCAATAGATATACTTTAAAAGATTTTTAGAGTAGTTATAAGAACTACCATTCAGTGCAGTTATTCCTCATCAACAGTTCACATTTCGCGGTTCATTTTGATAAATCACTAGATTGCGAATGTTTGTTAATGTCTATACGATCCAAGGTTTTAATTTATTTAAAATAATCATTAAGCATATATATAAAAAAAAAAAAAAAACAATTTCTTCTTTTATTGAAGTACCAATTTACAAGCAGTACTCACTGAATGTAACTTCCACAAAAAAAAAATTCAAAAGAGTTTACTATGATAAATTTGGATTAGGTGTTCGTTGTTTAATCAAGTCTTTTGTTTTTTATATACAGATTTTATTTTCATTTTATCATTTTATTTATTTTGTTGTTTTATAGTATTTTAAAAACATTTTTTAGTAATCAATAATTTTATAATCAATAAGTTAATAATCAATAATTTAATATAATTAAATTTAATATAATTAAATTTTGTATAAAGTTAAATTTTTCGTGGAATTTGTAGAATTTTGTTGTATTAATTACCAGTAAGTCAAATTAATTAAATTTTAATATGTGAGCAACTAAGTTAAAGCAGCAACTCTATTAAAGCGCTTTCGTTAGCACTGATTATAGTTTACTATACAATAAAGTTAATTTAACATCGAAAAGGAATATTGGATATTGGCTGTTTGAATATGTCCAGTATTCCTTCTCTAAACGTTTCTTTGAGTATGCAATAAAAACATACTGATTTTGTCATATAATATAAATTAGTATGTGGCAAGGAATAGTGTATTGAGGGTTGTTTAAAAAAAATTATCACATTGCATCTCTATTTTTAAGAATCAAATGTAATAAAATCAGTACCAGATTAAATGGACTGCCTGTTCGTCTTGTAATCTCATATTTTTCGTGTCTCGAATTTTATCAGCCTAAAGTTTTATTGCGATCAGAAATTTGGTAATATGTAATTTTAGATTACTAATTTATTCGAAATCAATATAGAGAGTGGCGACAAGAATTATTAGAAACAACATTATGATCTAGCTAAAATAATTTCATAACAGTGCAAATTATCTAAACAAAATTAATTAAAAAACCATAGATAATAATCCTTTAAACTTACCCACTCTAACTGTATGACACTCAGTAAATGGATTACCAACATAACCATTCTTACAATAACAATTTGGTGTATGTAATGTTACCGAACACTCTGCATTTGTACCACATGCATTTTCACATGGATTTCGGCACTTTTGATTTATACATGCCAAATCATTTGAACATTTTGAATTACTTGTACATTCGGGATGACAATATGGTGCAGTACCAAGATATTCTTCTAAACATGAACATATTGGTTTACCATTTGAGTTTATACATTTTGAATAAAAACCACATGGTGTTGGATTACATGGATCGATGGGCTCTTCCAATGGTGGTAATGGTTTAGGTTTTACTATAAAATTGTATCAATAATATTACTATATAATATTTTAATTTATTATATTATTAAATATATACCATCTGGATAACAGCCTGTTAATGGATTTCCAATATAATTATATGGACATTCACACATTGCATTATGTTGAATGACTCTACATAATGCATTATGGCCACATGAACCAGGACATGGGTCAATACATTTTTGATTAACACAAGACATTGTCTGATAACAATCAGAATTTAAAATACATTCGGCACGACATGCTGGTGGACTACCCAAATAACCAGATACACATGAACAAATTGCTTGTTGATTATTTACACGACATTGACTATTTGGACCACAAGGTGTTGGATAACATGGATTTGTTTCAACAGGTTCTGTAAAATACAAGTGGAAAATTGCAAAAATTTTCAATTTTATATGGCAAATCAAAAAAAAAAAACCTATATTACTTTTAATAGGTGTGATGCATTGTACGAAAGCATTTCCTTCCATTCCCTGTGGACAACTACACATTGGAATATGATTGACAACATCACAAATTGAATTTTGTCCACAAATTCCAATACAAGGATCTTTACATTTCTGATTAATACATGCCTTACTTAATGCACAATCTGAATTTAAGACACATTCCGGTCGACATTCAACCAATGGATTACCATAATATTCAGGAATACATTTACAAATTCCATTATTACAATTTGTATTAATACCACATGGTGACGGATAACATGGATCATCTTTAACAATTGGTCTTATTGCTGTAAATGTAATGAATTATTCAAACAATCTCAAACAAAAAAAAAAAACAAAAATAATAATTCTTACGTTCTTCAATTACACGTATACAAGTTATAAATGGATTACCAGTATAACCATTGAGACAACTACAAACAGGTACATGATTCATAACTGTACACCTTGAGGAGAATCCACAAGCACCGGGACACGGATCTTTACATTTCTGATTAACGCAAGCCTTATCACTTGTACATTCTGAATTTGTTGTACATTCTGGACGACAATTTGGTGGAATACCATAATAATTTGGTAAACATGAGCATGACGGTGTATTGCTAATTGATTGACATTGTGCATATTGACCACATGGAGATGGAATACATGGATTTACTGGTGTAATTATTTCATCCTTAGGTGCTGTAATTTTATAGGAAACATATCTTTGCAAAACTATTTAATAAGAAATTTAAATTATTTTAATCTTACGTATTGGATAACATCTTGTAAATGGACTACCAGTATAACCATTTTGACATGAACAAATTGGACTGTGATTATTAACATGACATAATGTATTTTGACCGCATGCATTTGGACATGGATCAACACATTTTTGATTTACACATGCCCTATTTTGGTCACATTCTGAACTTGAAATACATTCTGGTCGACAGCCTGGTGGTACACCAATGAAATTTGGTAAACATGAACAAATTGGTTGGCCACTAATTTCACGACATTGACTATTTGCACCGCATGGTGACGGTTGACATGGATTCTTATATTCGTCATGAATGACTATTACACAAATATTAATATAAAATTAATTTTTTTTATATTTGTTATAAACAAGAATATGAAAATACCTGGTTTTCTATTACAATAATTGAAAGGATCACCGATAAATCCTAATCTACAAGTACATGATGGTAAGTGATTAATAACAAAACAATCTGCATTTTCGGCACATGAACCCGGACATGGATCCACACATCTTTTATTAACACAAGCACGATTCGATGGACAATCAGCATTTAAAATACATTCTGGTCGACAACCATCGTATGGATTTCCAAAATATTGTGATATACATTGACATGCACCAGCACCATTTTGTTCACGACATACAGCATTCGCTCCACACGGACTTGGTATACATGGTGTTGATTGTTCAACCGGTATTGGTTCAAATTGTTTTACTGTACATTGTGTAAATGGATCACCAATAAAACTATTTGCACAAATACACATTGCAGTGTGACTAACGACACGACATTCGGCATTTGCACCACAACTTCCAATGCAAGGATCACGACATTTTTGATTAATACATGCTAAATTACTTTGACATTCTGAATTACTAATACATTCTGGTTTACAATTTGGTGGACTACCAATATATTGTTTTAAACATGAACAAGATGGTGTATTTCCATTTGATTTACATTCAGAGTATGGACCACATGGTGATGGTATACATGGATTTGTTTTTTCTGGTATAATTGGATCCATTGCTATTAAATTAAATGATTAATGAAGAAAATTATTTAAAACAAAAAAGTTCAATAGACTTACGAATTCGTTGACATTGTATATATGGATTACCCACATAATGATTTGGACAATTACAAATTGGATTATGATTAAATACTGAACATATTGCACTTATTCCACACGTTCCTGGACATGGATCAATACATTTTTGATTTGAACACGCTTCATTTTGTGAACAATCCGAATTTACAGAACATTCAGGGCGACACGTTGGTGGGCTACCTAAATAACCTTCAATACATGAACAAACAGCTTGTCTATTTATATCACGGCAACGACTGTTTGGTCCACATGGTGTTGGATAACATGGATTACGAGCAATTTCGGCTAATGAAAATAAATTAACAATGACAAAACATTACCCATTTGCATCAATGAAAGAATAATAAAAAAAAAACAAAAGAAACAAAAAATTACTTTGAATTGGAGCACATTGTACAAACGCATTTCCTTCCATTCCTTTAATGCAACTACACATAGGCGTATGATTTATAACATTACAAATGGCATTTTGACCACATACACCTGGACAAGGATCACGACATTTACTATTCAAACATGCTTTATCGCTTGAACAATCGGAATTTAAAACACATTCTGGACGACATCCGACATAAGGATCTCCATGGAATTCGGCAATACATGAACATATTCCATTTGAACATTTAGTATTCGAACCACATGGTGATGGATAGCAAGGATCATCTTTCACTATAATTTTTATTGTTTTAATTTATTAAAAAAAAAAATAAAAATTATGTAATTAGTTGAAAAGAATAATTTACTTGGTGGTACTGTTGGTACTGTAGGCGGTAAATAACATGTAGAAAATGGATTTCCAATATAACCATCTAAGCAAATACAATTAGGTATATGATTTATAACATTACATGTTGTTGCAACTCCACATGATCCTGGACATGGATCACGACATTTCTCATTTATACATGCCATATTACTTGAACATTCTGAATTTATTGTACATTCCGGATGACAATTTGGTGGAGAACCATAATAATTTTGTAAACATGAACAAGATGGTGTATTACCAAATGCTTGGCACTGTGAATATGGACCACATGGTGTCGGTACACATGGATTAATTACTTCAATGGGATAATCTTTTTCAGGTGCTGCAAAAATATTAATATTATTTTATATAAAAAGATTCGTAAAAATTAATTTTTGAGATTTTTCTTACGAGGTATACGATCACATCTGGTGAACGGATTTCCTTGGTAACCAACTTGACACGAACATATTGGACTATGATTATTAACTCTACATATTGCATTTGTACCACAAATTCCCGGACAAGGATCAATACATTTTTGATTCCTACATGCTTTATCGAATGAACATTCAGAACTGACAACACATTCGGGACGGCATTCTGGTGGACTTCCTTTAAATTCTGGTAAACAAGAACATATTGGTTGTTGACCAACTTCGCGACATTGACTATTCGATCCGCATGGCGTTGGAATGCAAGGACTTTCATGTTCATTGAAAATTGCTAAACATAAAGAATTTATTAAAAAATAAGTTCCCTTTAATTTAATGTAAAGCGTAGAACTATTATTTCGAATTATTTAATAATTTAAAAAAAAAAAACTTAAATGATATTTTCAAAAATTAAAAAAATGTAAGCAACGTTTCTTAATCTGTCATCATATAATAATTAACAAAATAAACTTACGTTCATTTGGTTTTACACTACAATGTCTATACGGATCACCAACATAACCAATCATACATGTACACGATGGTAAATGATATACAACATGACATTCTGCATTTTGTCCACAGGAACCAGGACATGGATCAATACATTTTTTATTAACACAAGCACGATTAGATGCACAATCAGAATTGACAACACATTCTGGACGACATCCATCATATGGATTTCCATAATAATCAGTTATACATTGACATGAACCGGCACCATTTTGTTCTCTACAAATGGCATTTGCTCCACATGGACTTGGTATACATGGTGTTATTGGATTCTCAACAGGTGGTTCTCGTTGAATTGTACATTGTGTAAATGGATCACCAATAAAGCCAATTGAACATATACACATTGCCGTATGACTAACAACGCGACATTCTGCATTAGCACCACAACTTCCAGGACATGGATCTACACATTTCCGATTTATACATGCCAATTGATTTGAACATTCTGAATTACTTATGCATTCGGGTCGACAATTTGGTGGACTTCCAATAAATTCATGTAAACACGAACATGATGGAGAATCACCAATAGTTTTGCATTCCGAATTTGGTCCACATGGTGATGGATAACATGGATTAATTGGTTCTTTTTGTGGTGGTTGTTCAACTAAAATTATCGTGAATAATTAACATATATCTAGATGGTTTTTTTTATAATTTTTATAAAGCTTACTGATTGGATCACAACGAGTAAATGGATTGCCCGTATAACGTTGTGGGCAACTACAAATTGGATTATGATTTAAAACAATACATTTTGCATAAATGCCACATGTTCCTTGGCATGGATCAACACATCTTTGATTTGTACAGGCCTCATTTTGTGAACAATCTGAATTTACTGTACATTCTGGATGACATGTTGGTGGACTACCGAAATAGCCTTGTACACACGAACATACTGATTGACCATTAATTTCACGACATTGACTATTCGGTCCGCATGGTGTTGGATAGCATGGATTCTGTTTCTCAATTGCTACATAAAATTTAAAAATTATTCAATTTGTATACTCTTTTGGTTCTAATTGGAGAACAAAAAAATATTTTTTTTGGTTATATACCTTGAACAGGTCTACATTGTACAAATGCATTGCCTTCCATTGATTGTGGACAACTACACATTGGTATATGTGATATAACATTACAAATTGCATTTGTACCACAAGTACCTGGACATGGATCAACACATTTACTATTAAGACAAGCTCTGTCCTTTTGACAATCTGAATTTAGTACACATTCTGGTCGACAACCAGTATATGGATCACCATGATATTCGGCAATACATGTACATACTCCACCATTACATTGTGCATTATAACCACATGGTGATGGATTGCATGGATCGTCTCTTTCAGGTATTTTAACAGCTATTTTAATAGAAATATACATTCGAATTTAAATAGAGAATATGTTCAAATTTTCATATAATTTTGCTTACGTGGTGCTGGATAACAATTTGTGAATGGATCGCCAATATATCCCTCAAAACATGAACATATTGGTATATGATTAAGAACTGTACATTTTGCACTTAAACCACATGATCCTGGACATGGATCACGACATTTTTCATTCATACATGCTTTATCACTTGTACATTCCGAATTGATTGTGCATTCTGGATGGCAATTTGGTGGTGCCCCAATATACGATGATAAACATGAACATGAGGGGACTTCACCATATGCTTGACACATCGAATGTGGTCCACATGGTGTTGGAACACATGGATTTGTTGGTGGTTTATATGGTATATCTTTTTCGGGTGGTGGTGGTTCTATTTAAAAATGTTTATCAATTAAGTATGGTTATCATTTCAAATATTTATAATTAGTTTTTTACTTGGAATTGGATCACATCTGGTAAATGGATTTCCTTGATAGCCATTTATACAAGAACAAATTGGACTATGATTATTAACTTTACATATAGCATTTGTACCACATATTCCTGGACATGGGTCGATACATTTTTGATTTTGACATGCTTTAATGTTTGAACATTCTGCACTAACTGTACATTCGGGGCGACATCCTGGTGGACTACCAATAAAGTTGGGTAAACATGAGCAAACCGGTTGTTGTTGTATTTCACGACATTTACTATTTGGACCGCATGGTGTTGGTTCACAAGGATTTCGATAAACTTCGGCTACAAGGACATTCAAACAATTCAATAAATTATACAAAAATTTGAAAATGTATATTATTAAAATTAAATCGCTTACGTTCATTTACTATAACATTACAGTATGTGTACGGATTGCCAGAGTAACCAGTTCGACAAGAACATGATGGCAAATGATTAACAACTTGACAATCAGCATTTTGTCCACATGATCCAGGACATGGATCAGCACATTTCTTATTGATACAAGCACGACTTGATATACAATCAGAATTAATTATACATTCTGGTCGACATCCTTCGTATGGATTACCAAAGTAATCTGGTAAACATTGACATGATCCGGCACCATTTTGTTCTTGACATTTTGCATTCGATCCACATGGATTTGGTATACATGGTGTTGGATTATCAACCGGTGGTTCACGTTGAATTGTACATTGTGTGAATGGATCGCCAATAAAACCGATTGAACATATACACATTGCCGTATGACTAATTACACGACATTCTGCATTTGCTCCACAACTACCCGGACATGGATCACGACATTTTTGATTAATACATGCCAATTGATTTGAACATTCTGAATTGCTAATACATTCGGGTCGACAATTTGGTGGACTACCAATAAATTCTTTTAGACAACTGCACGATGGAGCATCGCCAATAACTTGACATTCGGCATTTACACCACACGGTGATGGATAACATGGATTTATTGGTTCTTTTTGTGGTGGTTGTTCAACTAAAATATTTATTTTATAATTATTATCATATAGATATATTGACTTATAAATTATGTACTTATTTGTTGACAGCGAATAAATGGATCACCATTATAGCGTATTGGACAACTACATATAGGATTATGATTAACCACTGTACATTTGGCATTAATGCCACATGCACCAGGACATGGATCAATACATTGTTGATTAAGGCAAGCTTTCTGTTGTGGACAATCTGAATTTGTTGTACATTCTGGATGACATGTTGGGGGACTGCCATAATATCCTTGAACGCATGCACAAATAGCCTGTCCATTTATTGTATGACATTGACTATTTGGTCCGCACGGTGAAGGATTACATGGATTTTTTTCAACTACTATTAAATAATTTACATCAGTTTTTTTCTTGAATATTTTTTTTTTGTTTTAAATATAATAATTTACTTGTTACAGGTCTACATTGTACAAATGCATTGCCTTCCATTCCTAATGGGCAACTACACATTGGTATATGTGTTATAACATCACATATGGCATTTTGACCGCAAATTCCAGGACAAGGATCCTTACATTTACTATTTATACATGCTTTTTGAGATTCACAATCTGAATTCAATACACATTCTGGACGACATCCAATATACGGATCACCTTGATATTCAGGCAAACATGTGCAAATGCCATTAAAGCATTGTGAATTTGAACCACAAGGTGATGGATAACAAGGATCTTCATGTAAAATTTCTTTTGCTATATTTAATATGTAACATACAGAAAAAAAAGTTAAAATCTCATTTATTTATCATCGATAGACAAAACAACATTTCTTACGTGGTTCAATTTCACGTCGACAATATGTAAATGGATCGCCATTATATTTATCAGGACACGAACAAATTGGTAAATGATTAATTGTAACACATTGAGCATCAATGCCACATGAACCTGGACATGGATCTTGACATTTTTCTTGAATACATGCTTTATTTTGAGCACATTCAGAATTTATTCTACATTCTGGATGACAATTTGGCGGAGCACCATAATAATTTGGTAAACAAGAACATGATGCTTGATCTCCATTTGCATGACATTGTGAATAAAGGCCACACGGTGTTGGAATGCATGGATTTGTATAAACTTGTATATCTTTCTCGGGTGCTAATTTTTTTTTTTAAAGCAATTATTAGTTTCAAAAATATTATAAAATATTATTGTGATGATGAAATAAATAATTTTTTTATAAAAAAGTGCTTACGTGGTAGTATTTTAAAGCATCTTGTAAATGGATTTCCTGTATATCCAATTTCACATGAACATATTGGACTATGATTATTAACTTTACATAATGCATTTGTACCACATGTTCCTGGACAAGGATCAATACATTTTTGATTTTGACAAGCTGTTGTCGCACTGCATTCAGAATTAACAATACATTCTGGTCGACATCCTGGCGGATTACCTACATATTCTGGTAAACATGAACAAACGGCTTGACCATTCTTTTCACGACACTGACTATTCGGGCCACACGGTGATGGATTACATGGATTTACATATTCAGGAGTTGACGCTAAATTTATATCATATAAGGGGAGAAATTTTAATTTATTTTTAATTGTAACTTATTTGAATTAAGCACTGCATAATTGTTTTACATATAAAGCATACATAGATTATTATCTTAGCATATTTTGCATATTATAAATAAGCAAGCTGGATATATTTTTTATTTATTTTATTAAGCAAATTTATTGATTTTAGAAAAATAGTAAGTAATTATAGAGTTTTTATTGAAGAGATGAGTAAACAAATTAAACAATTTATTTTCAATGGTTTCAAATGATTGGAACTAGAGTCCTATATATATACACAGGAAACTAATTGGAACCACTTGGAACACAATGCTGGTGATATTTTTTAAATTTTTAATTAATTATAATTTTTATGATTTAACCATTAGTATATTTTCTTAGTTAATTCTATGTACGAGTACATTTTAATGTACCTTCATATAGATTAAATTGGAATGCCGTATTATTATCATATCTGAACCTTCGTCTAAGTAATTTGAGTCTATGTCAATGGTCTATAATTTCTATTGGAGTCTGTTAACTTTTGTTTGTTTTGATCTTAAGTGGTAACAAATATCTATTTGTATTAGTATATTTATAAGCAGCGATTAAAAGCAAAGTTATATATTACTTTCAATGGCAATGTTTGAATAAAATTTAAGTATTGGAGCAATTGCCTTTTAGAAACTTATTAATAGTTAAAATTTGTTGTGAAGTATTTCGTTTGATTAGATCAAACTTCATGAGAATATTCAATTTTTATATATATATACGAGTCCTGCCGTTCCTTTAACATTGGGCACTACAACCCATACTTTGCCATGTAAAATAAATGTTTTTTTATATGTAAAAAAGTTAACTTTAATACAAATTAAAAAATAATATAAATATAAATTAAAAAAATCGGTCTTTAACCTATCATCTTTCACTATCTAGACTAAATTTATGGTTTGTTAGTTAACCGAGAAACATTCCAAGTTTGTAATAATCCAAATCGTGTATATATACCACATCAACTTAATATTAATCAAGTAAATTCAATTTTTAGTGCATTTTAGTATGAATAGCAGCTTAACACAAAACCGCATTAATATTTGCAATTAAATAAAATAAATAAAAAATTCATCAATAACAAGAATAACTCTTACGTTCAATATGTTGAATATTACAATAACGATAAGGATCACCAACATAACCATATCTACAATTACATGATGCCAAATGATTAATAACTTGACAATCTGCATTTATTGCACATGAACCAGGACACGGGTCACGACATTTTTGATTAAGACATGCCAAATTCGTTGCACAATCCGAATTCAAAATACATTCGGGACGACATCCCTCGTAAGGATTTCCAAAATAATCTGCTAAACATTGACATGATCCAGCACCATTAAATTCCTGACAATTAGCATTTGTTCCACATGGATTTGGTTGGCAAGGTGCTTGTGTCACCTCTGGTGGTGATTCTTGTTTAATATAACATTGTACAAATGGATCACCAATATATCCAATAGCACAAGTACACATAGCTGTATGACTTATAACATGACATTCGGTATTAAAACCACCACATGCACTAGCACATGGATCTTTACATTTTTGATTTATACAAGCTAAATGATTTGAACATTCTGAATTGCTTATGCATTCCGGGCGACAATTTGGTGCACTACCAACGAATTCTTTTAAACATGAACATGACGGTGACTCGCCAATGGCTTTACATTCAGAATTTGGACCACATGGTGATGGATAACATGGATTAATTGGTTCTTTTTGTGGTGGACGCTCAACTATACATGAAAATTATTAAATATATAATTTGAAAATATTATGCAAAAACGATTTAAAATTTATTCGCTTACCAATAGGTTGGCAACGAACAAATGGATCACCAACATAATGGTGAGCACAACTACAAATTGGATTATGATTGATAACCGTACAAATTGCATTAAATCCACAAGATCCTGGACATGGATCTGTACATTTTAAATTCGAACATGCACGATTTTGTGCACAATCCGAATTGACAATACATTCAGGATGACAAGTTGGTGGACTACCTAAATATTCTTCAATACATGAACAAACAGATTGACCATTATATTCACGACATCTACTATTTGGACCACATGGAGATGGATTACATGGATTTTGTATAATTGCGGCTATAAATTATATATAATTTTTTATGGTATAATACAAAAATAGAAAAAAAAAATAATAACAATAAGAATTAAATCATACTCTGTACTGGTGAACATTTAACAAAAGCATTTCCTATCATTCCTTGTTGGCAACTACACATTGGTATATGATTTAAAACAGTACATATAGCATTTTGTCCACATATTCCTGGACATGGATCTTTACATTTACTTTGAATACATGCCCTATTACTTGCACAATCTGAATTTAGAACACATTCTGGACGACAGGCATAATATGGATCACCATGAAATTCTGGTAAACAAATACATATACCATCATTACATTGTGCATTTGAACCGCATGGCGATGGATTACAAGGATCATCTTTAACGGGTTCGATTGCTAAAATAAACGAGCAAAAAAAAAACAGTGATTAAGTCAGTCAGAGAGTCATTTCAGTTATAGACACTTTAACTTTGTGTTATTATAAAAATAATTCTTACGAGGAAGTGGTGCTAATTGACAGCTTATGAAGGGGTTACCTATGTAACCGACATTACATGAACAAATTGGTGTATGATTCATAACATGACAAACTGCTTGTATACCACAAGCACCAGGACATGGATCTTGACATTTTTGTTGTATACATGCTGTATTACTTGAACAATCAGAATTTATTGTACATTCTGGTCGACAATTTGGTGGTGCTCCAATATATGTTGGTAAACAAGAGCATGACGGATTACCATTAATGTTTCGACATTCTGAATATAAACCACATGGTGATGGATAACATGGATCACGATCCTCATCTTTTACAGTTACTATTTCCGGTGCTATTGAATAAAATTCAATGAATAGAAATATTTTGAAATTTAAAATTATTATTATTACGTGGTATTGGATAACATATTGTAAATGGATTTCCAGTATATCCAATTTTACAAGAACATATTGGACTATGATTATTAACACGACATTCACTATTTGAGCCGCATTGTGCAGGACAAGGATTTTTACATTTTTTATTGATACAAGCTTTATCAAATGAACATTCTGAGTTAACGACACATTCTGGACGACATCCTGGTGGTGTACCAATAAATTCTGGTAAACATGAACAAACAGCTTGTTCATTTACAACACGACATTGACTATTTGGTCCACATGGTGATGGTTCACATGGATTGGTGTATTGATGAATTATTTCAGCTATATTTATATATATAGGTAAAATATTGTATTAAGAATAAATTTATGACAATGTAAATTAATTGATCAACTCTAATAATTATAATATTAATTGCTTACGTTCGTTTTGTTTAATACTACAGTAACTATATGGATTGCCAACATAACCATATCGACAATTACATGTTGGCAAATGATTAACAACTTGACAGTCAGCATTTTGACCACAAGTTCCTGGACATGGATCAATACACTTATTTAAATTACAAGCTCTATTTGGAGCACAATCTGAATTTAATATACATTCGGGACGACATCCTTCATATGGATCACCAAAATATTCTGGTAAACATTGACATGAACCTGCATTATTTTGTACGCGACAAACTGCATTTGATCCACATGGACTTGGTTCACATGGTGAAACGTAATCTTCGACTGGTATACGCATAACAGTACATTGAGTAAATGGATCACCAATATAGCCTGGCAAACATGTACATACGGCTGAATGACTTTGTACACGACATTGTGCATTTTGACCGCATGACGCAAATTTACATGGATCTTTACATTTTTGATTTATACAAGCAAGACTACCAATACATTCCGAATTGGTAATACACTCTGGACGACAATTTGGTGGATTACCAATAAATTCAATTAAACACGAACATAATGGTGAATCGCCTATTGCATCACATTTTGAATTTGGTCCACATGGAGATGGATAACATGGATTTATTGGTTCTTTTTGTGGTGGCATTTCAACTAGAAACAAAAAATTTACTCACTAACTATAGAAGTAGATAAAATAAAAAAATTATAATACTTTTTTTCTGGCACATTATAAATGGATTGCCAACATATTGATTTGGACAGCTACAAATTGGATTATGATTTATAGTAATACATTTTGCATTAATACCACATGTTCCAGGACATGGATCCATACATTTTTGATTAGAACAAGATTGATCTTGTTGACAATCTGAATTTACAGTACATTCTGGACGACAAGTCGGTGGGCTTCCAATAAATCCTTGAACACAAGAACAAACTGCCTGTCCTCTTAATTCCCTACATTGACTATATGGACCACACGGAGATGGATGACATGGATTTTGAATAATTGATACTAAAAAATTTATATTCACAATAATATTAATATAAATGACATATTTATAAAGACTCTCAATATTTTAACATTAAGAAAGAAAAACATACTTTTAATTGGATTACACTGAACAAATGCATTTCCTTCCATACCAGCTGGACATCTACACATTGGTATATGATTAATTACATCACATATGGCATTATGTGTACAGGCACCAGGACACGGATCACGACATTTACTATTCAGACATGCTAAATTTGTGGCACAGTCCGAGTTCAAGACACATTCAGGGCGACAACCTGAAATCGGATCTCCAAAAAATTCAGGTAAACAAGTACATATTCCATTATTGCACTGTGCATTAAAACCACAAGGTGATGGATTACAAGGATCATCATGTACTGGTTCTGGTGCTAAAACACATTTAGATATAAATTGACATACATAATATTGTTAAGAAATTCGAAGAAATTAATGATTAAACGTCTTACGTGGTGCCGGTGCTGGTGTACATATGGTAAATGGATTTCCAATGTATCCTTCGATACATGTACAAATTGGTATATGATTCATAACATTACATCTTGTAGCGATGCCACACGCTCCTGGACAAGGATCACGACATTTTTCATTAATACAAGCTAAATTACCAGAACATTCGGAATTTATTGTACATTCCGGACGACAATTTGGTGGTGTTCCATAATAGTTGATATTACATGAACATGATGCCAAACCATTTATATTTCTACATTCAGCATATGAACCACATGGAGATGGTATACATGGATTGATTACTTCATCTTGAGGTACATATATTGGTTTTGCTATTATAAAGAGATTGTATTTTTGAGATAATGTAAATTTGTATGTTAAGTCCATTAAAATTAATAATTTTTTATTTTTTTGCTTACGTGGAATTATGTCACATCTTGAAAATGGATTACCCTGATAACCAGGTTTACAGTAACAAATTGGACTATGATTATTAATTTTACAAAGTGCATTAACACCACAAATTCCTGGACAAGGATTTACACATTTTCGATTTTGACATGCTTTGTCGAATGAACATTCTGAACTAACAACACATTCTGGACGACAACTTGGTGGTGTGCCAATAAATTCAGGTAAACAAGAACACACAGCTTGATGATTAATTTCTTGACATTGACTATTCGGTCCACATGGTGACGGTTGACATGGATTTACATATATATTTGTAATTGCTATAAATTAGTACAATAACAAATTTTGTTGTAGATAATGGAAATTTGTTCAATGATGTGTCCAGAAAACTAAATTACTTTATTCCTCGAAGTAATAAAGTTAAAGCTATTCTGAACACATTCATAATTTAAAAAAAAATAAGAGTATCTTTAATATCTTACGTTCTTTTAATGGAATTCTACAGTAAGCATAAGGATCGCCTGTATATCCTGATAAACATAAACATGTTGGTAAATGATTTATTACTTGACAAATTGCATTTTGTCCACATGCACCATTACATGGGTTTACACATTTTTTATTAACACAAGCAAGACTCGAAATACAATCTGAATTTAAAATACATTCAGGACGACATCCTTCATATGGATTTCCAAAATATTCTGCTATACATTGACATGATCCAGCACCATTTTGTTCTTTACAAATAGCATTTGATCCACACGGATTTGGTGTACACGGAGTTGGGTGCTCAATTGGTGGATCTCTTTGAATTGTACATTGTGTAAATGGATCACCAATATAACCCGTATTACAAATGCATACTGCTGAATGACTAACGACACGACATTCAGCATTAGTGCCACAAGCACCAATACATGGATCAATACATTTTTGATTAATACATGCCAAATGAATTGGACATTCAGAATTGCTAACACATTCTGGACGACAATGTGGAGGATTACCAATAAATTCTCTTAAACATGTACATAATGGTGAATCGCCAATTGGTTTACATTCAGCATTTGGTCCACATGGGAATGGTATACATGGATTAGATTGATCTTTTTGTGGTGGTTGTTCAACTAAAAGTAAATGTGCCTTAGAAATTTTGTTTAAATCCAATGAAAATAATTGATCCTTACTAATTTGTTGACAATGTACAAATGGATCGCCAGTATAATGATTTGGACAACTGCATATTGGTTTATGATTTAATACAATACATTTAGCCATAAATCCACATGAGCCCGGACATGGATCAATACATTTTTGATTTGAACAGGCTTCATTTCGTGGACAATCCGAATTTACAGTACATTCAGGATGACATGTTGGTGGATTTCCAATGTATCCAATAATACATGAACAAGCCGCTTGATTGCCAATTTCACGACATTGACTGTTCGGTCCACATGGTGATGGATTACATGGATATTCAATTATTGGAGCTAAATAATTTTAAGTGAACTCAATGATTAATACGAAAATTCTTATATGTGCTTATACAAATTAACAAACCTTTAACAGGTTTACAATGAACAAAGGCATTTCCTTCCATTCCTTGAGGACAGCTACACATTGGTACATGATAATTTACAGTACAAATAGCATTTTGACCACAAATTCCAGGACATGGATCTCGACATTTATTATTTAGACAAGCTTTATCACGAGCACAATCAGAATTTAATACACATTCCGGACGACATCCAATAATGGGATCTCCATAAAATTCTGGTAGACATGAACATATTCCATTTTGACATTGAGCATTATAACCACAAGGTGAAGGATTACATGGATCATCATTAACAACTGGTTCTGCAGATTTAATTATATATGATTTAAGCATTATGGATTTAAAATTCAATAGAAAAAAAAAACAAAATTCAAATTACGTATACTTGGTGGTGGAGCCGGACTACAATATGTGAATGGGTCACCAACATATCCATCTATACATGTACAAATTGGTGTGTGATTTATAATATTACAAACTGCAGCCGTTCCACAAGCTCCAGGACATGGATCATGACATTTTTCACGAATACAAGCTTTATTACTGGCACACTCATAGTTGCTTGTACATTCCGGATGACAATTTGGTGGTGCTCCAAAGTAATTTATTAAACAGGTACAAGAAGGTGCCCCATTATTATTTCTACATTCGGAATACGGTCCACAGGGTGATGGGTAACATGGATCTCTTTCATCATTTATTGGAATTACTGGTTCTATAATTTTTATACCGTTAATGATATTTGATTAAATTAAAATTTCAAACTATTTAGTATTCTTACGTGCTGGCAATAAATAACAGATTGTAAATGGATTTCCGGTATATCCATTGTGACAAGAACAAATGGCATTATGATTAATAACACGACAATATGCATGTGTACCACAACTTCCTGGACATGGATCAATACATTTATGATTTTGACATGCCTTATTGAATGCACATTCTGAATTGACAACACATTCTGGACGACAACCTGGCGGATTGCCAATATATTCTGGTAAACAAGAACAAACAGCTTGTCCATTAAGTTCACGACATTGACTATTTGGTCCACATGGTGATGGTTGACATGGATTTAAATATTCATTGATAACAGTAGCTATTATTAATGGAAATAAAGGATATAATTAAGATGAAACGCATCATCGAGAATTTCAGATGATAAATAAATAATAATCTTACGTGGAATACTTTGAATATTACAATAACGATAAGGATCGCCTACATATCCTGATCTGCATAAACAAGTGGGTAAATGATTAATGACTTGACATTCAGCATATTGTCCACATGCACCAGGACACGGATCTTTACAATGACTTTGAATACATGCACGATTCGATGCACAATCCGAATTTAATACACATTCAGGTCGACATCCTTCATAGGGATTTCCATAGAATTCAGTTAAACATTGACATGAACCAGCATTATTTTGTTCATGACATATGGCATTTGATCCGCATGGATTTGGTTGACATGGAGCAATGTGTTCTATTATGGGATCGCGTTGTATTGTACACTGTGAAAATGGATCTCCAACATAACCAATAAGGCACGTACAAACGGCCATATGATTTACAACATGACATTCAGCATTCGCTCCACAACTACTAATACATGGATCTTTACATTTTCGATTAATACAGGCCAGATGATTTCCACATTCTGAATTACTAATACATTCAGGACGACAATTTGGTGGCACTCCAATATAATCTTGTAAACATGAACAAGACGGTGATTCGCCAATTGCTTGACATTGTGCATAAGGACCACAAGGTGATGGATAACAAGGATTTATTGGTTCTTTACTTGGTGGTAATTCAACTGAAAATAAGAGTTCATAATTGTTGTGAATAGAAATTAGTTTAACTTTTACTGAAATTATTTATAAATTTTTACCAGGTAATTGACACTGAATAAATGGATTGCCTGTATATCGAATTGGACAACTGCAAATGGGATTATGATTGATGACGATACATTTTGCGCTAATACCACATGTTCCTGGACATGGATCAATACATTTTCGATTCGAACATGCTTGATTTTGTAAACATTCTGAATTTGAAATACATTCAGGATGACATGTTGGCGGGCTACCAATATTTCCAGATAAACATGAACAAATTGCCTGTCCATTTCTATCAATACATTGACTATTTGGTCCACAAGGTGATGGATAACAAGGATTCTGAATAGTTGGTTCTAAAATAATTTTATTGATTTATTAACTCCACGAATTGTGAACAGATAAAAAATAAATAGCAAATGATATTTACTTTGAATTGGTCTACATTCAACAAAAGCATTGCCTATCATATCATCAATACATCTACACATGGGTACATGATTATTAACTTCACATATAGCATTATGGCCACATATTCCTGGACAAGGATCTTTACATTTACTATTTAGGCATGCTTTATTATATGGACAATCTGAGTTTAAGACGCATTCTGGTCTACAACCGCTATACGGATCTCCTTGATATTCTGGTAAACAGGAACATATTCCATTTTGACATTGTGCATTGTATCCACAAGGTGATGGATTACATGGATCTTCATTAAATATTGGTTCGATAGCTATAAAAAGTATATAGGTTTTACATAAAATCTGTTAAAAAGGTTGTAATTGCAATATAAATCATTACGTGGTGGTGGTGCAGGTCGGCAACTTGTAAACGGATCTCCAATATAACCCTCAATACATGAACATATTGGGGTATGATTAATTACATTACACGTTGCAGCTATACCACATGCACCTGGACAAGGATCTTGACATTTTTGATTAATACATGCTTTATTACTTGTACATTCCGAATTGATTGTACATTCTGGTCGACAATTTGGTGGTGATCCAATATATGTTGGTAAACAAGAACACGATGGATTACCATTAATGTTTCGACATTCCGAATATAATCCACATGGTGATGGATAACATGGATCACGAATAATTTCTGGTTCAATTGAAGGTGCTATACATATAGAATTTACATTACATACATAGACAGTGATTTAAATTTTTGGTAATTCATTTAATAAGCGACAAAAAAACAAAAGAAAAACAAAAAATCTTACGTGGTTCTCGATAGCATCTCGTAAATGCATTTCCAATATAACCTGTTTGACATGTACAAATTGGACTATGATTTATCACTTTACATACAGCATTTGTACCACATGGTCCAGGGCAAGGATTAATACATTTTTGATTGTGACATGATTTATCGAATGCACATTCTGAGCTAACAACACATTCTGGTCGACAACCTGGTGGGCTACCAATGAAATTGGGTAAACATGAACATACTGCTTGTCCTTGAACTTCACGACATTGACTATTTGGTCCACACGGAGATGGTTGACAAGGATTAACATATTCGTTTACTATAACTGAATAAATATTTTTCATTTTAAACAATCAATTCAATATTACAACGAGTATTTCAAAGAAAACAAAAATAGTCTTACTATCAGAAACCGGTTGAACATTACAATAACGGTAAGGATCGCCTATAAATCCAAATCGGCATGTACAGGATGGCAAATGATTTATAACTTGACAGTCAGCATTCTGTGCACATGATCCTGGACATGGATCTTGACACTTTCTATTTATACAAGCACGATTTGATTGACAATCAGAATTTATTGTACATTCCGGTCTACATCCTTCATATGGATTTCCAAAATATTCTGCTAAGCATTGACATGATCCGGCATTATTTTGTTGGTGGCAAATTGCATTTGGACCACATGGGTTTGGTTCACATGGTGTGATCGTTTCTTCTGGTATTCTTTGAATTGTACATTGTATGAATGGATCACCAATATATCCAGTTAAACAAGTGCACATTGGTGTATGACTAAATACATAACATTGTGAATTTGCACCACAAACACCTGGGCATGGATCTTGACACTTTTGATTGATGCACGCAAGATTACTACGGCATTCAGAATTTGTGATACATTCGGGACGGCAATGTGGTGGACTACCAATGAATTCATTTAAACATGAACAAGATGGAGAATTTCCGATTGGTTTACATTCTGAATTCGGTCCACATGGTGATGGTTCACATGGATTTATTGGCTCATTTGTTGGAGTATGAATAACTATATATAAACATAAAAATATATGACTACAATATACGCTATATATGCTATAGAGCACAATTGAATTTAACTTACTAATAGGTTCACAACGAATAAATGGATTGCCTGTAAAATGATCTAAGCAACTACAAATTGGATTATGATTGATTACAATACATTTAGCACTGAAACCACATGTTCCTGGACATGGATCTTTACATTTTTGATTTGAGCACGATTCGTGCTGTGGACAATCGGAATTCACAGTACATTCTGGACGACATGTTGGCGGACTACTAATATAACCTTGTATACATGAACAAACTGCTTGTGTATTATATTCACGACATTGACTATTTGATCCGCATGGTGATGGATGACATGGATTTTGTGCAATCGATACTGTATTATATTAGATAAAATGGATTTATTTAATAAAAGATTCTATTTTATATAATTTTAAATAGCATAAACGTATTGTCTTTTATACCTTGTGTAATTTTACATGAAATAAATGCGTTGCCTTCCATTCCTTGAGGGCAACTACACATTGGTATATGATTATTTACTTCGCAAATTGCATTTTGGCCACACATTCCAATACATGGATCTTTACATTTACTATTAAGGCATGCTCTATCACGAGCACAATCTGAATTTAGAACGCATTCGGGTCGGCAACCTGAATAAGGATCACCATGAAATTCTACAAGACAAGTACAAATTCCATCATGACATTGTGCATTATAACCACAAGGTGATGGATTACATGGATCTTCATGTAAAATTGGTTCAATAACTAAAATTGTACAATTTTGATATAAAAATTGATTTCAAAAAAATTATAATTTTATTATTTTAATTATGCATTACGTGGTGGTGGCTCTGGACGACATTGTGTAAATGGATCTCCAATGTATCCAGCAATACACGAACAAATTGGTGTATGATTCAGGACATTACATGTTGTTGCAATGCCACATGAACCAGGACAGGGATCTTGACACTTCTGATTAATACATGCTTTATTACTTATACATTCTGAATTTATTGTACATTCTGGGCGACAATTTGGTGGTGCACCAATATATGTTGATAGACATGAACATGATGGATTTCCATTGATATTTCTACATTCGGAATATAGGCCACATGGTGATGGATAACATGGATCTTGTTGAGGTATAATTGGTGGTGGATCATAAACAGGTGCTGTATACAACAATATTTCGACATTTAGTAAAATTATATGACACAAAAAAAAATAAATAAAAATAATCGGTATTTAAAACTCACGAGGAATTGGATAACATCTGGTAAATGGATTACCAGTATAACCAGCATTACATGAACAAATTGGGCTGTGATTATTTGTACGGCATACAGCATTTGTTCCACATGGTCCAGGACAAGGATCAACACATTTCTGATTTAAACATGCTTTGGTTGATATACATTCAGAACTGACAATACATTCAGGCCGACAACCTGGTGGAGTGCCCATATATTCTGGTAAACAAGAACATACTGCTTGATTGTTTAATTCTCGACATTGACTATTTGGTCCACATGGAGACGGTTGACATGGATTAATGTATTCCGGTTTGATTGCTATTTATACAAATTTACATTATTACAATGCTTTAAGTAAAATAAAATAGTTAATATTATACTTCAAATCGACTCAGATTAGTTAAGTAGATACACTTAGGATGTTTGTCTTTATTTGGTCGACTTATAGCCAGACTAAAATATCCAAATTGCGAATTGATATTTGTATTATATTACAGAATGTTAATAATTTGGAAATACTAGACTTGTTATCGATTTGAAGTTTAATATTTACAAAAATATTTGTAGCTTACGTTCTGATTGTTGAATATTACAATAACGATAAGGATCACCAATATAACCAATTCTACAAGTACATGATGGTACATGATTAACAACTTGACATTCAGCATTTTGTCCACAAGCGCCTGGACATGGATCAACACATTTTTTATTATTACATGCACGATTCGATTGACAATCTGAATTCACAATACATTCCGGTCGACAACCTTCATACGGATTACCAAAGTAATCTGGTAAACATTGACATGATCCGGCTTCATTTTGTTCATGGCAAATAGCATTCGATCCACATGGATTTGGTGTACATGGTGTAGCTATCTCTTCTGGTATCCGTTCTTTTATGCATTGTGAAAATGGATCACCTACGTAACCAATTGAACAGATACATATAGGTGAATGACTAACCACTCGACATTCAGCAAATTGACCGCATGCTCCAATGCAAGGATCCTGACATTTTTTATTTATACATGCTAAATTGCTTGTGCATTCTGAATTACTAACACATTCTGGTCGACAGTATGGTGGACTACCAATAAATTCGGGTAAACATGAACATGATGGCGAATCGCCAATGGCTTTACATGCTGAATTAGGACCACAAGGTGATGGATAACATGGATTTATTGGATCTCTTGCCGGTGGTTCTTCAACTAAAATGAATTTTATGTTATAGACAAAGTATTTCTTTTTTCTTTTTTTTTAGTTTTTAAACTTACTAATTTCATGACAACGAATGAATGGGTTACCAGTAAAACGTGCAGAACAACTACATATTGGATTATGATTTATAACAATACATTTTGCATTTATTCCACATGAACCAGGACATGGATCTTTACATTTTTGATTTGAGCAAGCTTCATTTTGTGCACAATCTGAATTAATTGTACATTGTGGTCGACATGATGGTGGACTACCAATATATCCTTGTAAACATGAACAAACTGCATTATTATTTAATTCTCTGCACTGACTATTTTGACCACATGGAGATGGATTACAAGGATTTTGAATTGTAATAACTAGAGAAAAGGGCAAGATTAAAATATATATGTATACATATTTTTTTTTTTTATTCCAAATGTGTTAAATTATTTAATATTTACTTGGTTTAGGTCGACATTCTACAAATGCATTTCCTGTCATGCCAATTGGACAACTACACATAGGAATGTGTCTATTTACTTCACAAATTGCATTTTTACCACAAGTACCAGGGCATGGATCAACACATTTACTATTTATACAAGCTTTGTCACTTGAACAATCTGAATTTAATACACATTCAGGTCGACATCCAGTATATGGATCTCCATGGAATTCCGGCAGACAAGAACATTGTCCATTATTGCATATTGCATTATAACCACAGGGAAATGGTACACAAGGATCATCCATCTGAACTATTTGTGTGGCTATTCAAATATTATTATATTAGTTTAATTTTATTTCGTAGACGTTTATATAATTAAATTCTTACGTTTTATTGGTTCAATTTGACAATTTGTAAATGGATTTCCTATATAACCAATTTCACATGTACAAATTGGTATATGATTTCTAACAGTGCATATTGCATTAATACCACATGCACCAGGGCATGCATCACGACATTTCTCATGAATACATGCCAAAATACTTGAACACTCTGAATTTATTGTACATTCTGGGTGACAATTTGGTGGTGAGCCAATATAATTTTGAAGACATGAACAAGATGGTGCACCATTTATATTTCGACATTCAGAATACAGTCCACAAGGTGATGGATAACATGGATCTCTCATTTCATATTGCGGTTTCGGTTCGGGTGGAACTACAGTAATTTATAAATATTAATCATATAATTTGTGTAAATTTTTAAAAATAATAAATTTTCATTTCATTATTCTTACTAGATATTGGATAACATTTTATGAACGAATCTCCCGTAAAACCAATGCGACATGAACATATTGGACTATGATTTTGAACACGACATTCTGCATTTACGCCACATTGACCAGTACATGGATTTATACATTTTTGATTGTGACAAGCTTTATCAAATGGACATTCAGAACTAACAATGCATTCTGGACGACAACCTGGTGGTGTTCCCTTATATTCTGGTAAACATGAACAAACAGCTTGTCCATTAATTTCACGACATTGACTATTTGGTCCACATGGATTTGGTTGACATGGATTCTTGTATTCAATAATAGCAGCTATTTTAGATTCAAATTTTATAAGAAATTATTTATCAATAAATTTTGTATTTGTTAATTAATAAATCTTGAGATTAGGTGTTTTAGTAAGTATTTTTTTTTTTTTTTTTTTGTCAATTCATAATTAGAATTTTGATAATATTTTGAAGTTAAAAAATTGCGTTATCTTAAAATTGTGGAAGTATATAAGCATAACGATTATTACAGTTCCTGGAAGATGAATTTGTTTTCCAGTTCCTAATTTAACATTTATTCTATAATCATGAGCTGCTAAATCGACAAGTTATTGAAAACATAATATTTTATAACATTTTTCAAATAATAACTCCTAATAATTACAATAAATTTCTATAGTCTTGGGGGTCTACTATCTGTTCATTATTGTCTAATTCGTCAAAATGGACTGTCATTACTTGAAGACGTTTTGGTTCAAATATAATCTTGACATTTTTAATTCAATTCTAAACAATTCATCAATTCTCAGATTGATGGACTATTTTTTGAAAAATAATCGTGAATTTTACAAATCACGAATTTGAACAATAGAGAAGTGTGCTAAGATTTCCATCTTTTTAGATAATAAAATATTATGAGCGATCAAAAATAATTGACTATACTATACAACAATTAATAATGTTTTTGAAATGTAACCTTAATAATATTAAAATGAGGAATTAGTAACAAAAATTACATATTTTAAACAAATAAAAAAAAAAAACATATAGAAAAACTCTTACGTTCTGTGGATTGAATATTACAGTACCGATACGGATCACCGGTATAACCAATTCTACAAGTACAAGATGGTAAATGATTAACAACTTGACAATCAGCATTTTGTCCACATGATCCTGGACATGGATCAATACATTTCTTATTAACACAAGCTCTATTCGATTGACAATCTGAATTTACAATACATTCCGGTCGACATCCTTCATATGGATTACCAAAATATTCTGGTAAACATTGACATGCTCCTGCATTATTTTGTACACGACATATTGCATTCGAACCACATGGATTTGGTTCACATGGACTAAATTGTTCATAAACTGGATTTTCCTGTAGTATTATACATTGCGAAAATGGATCACCAATGAAACCAATTGAACATACACACATTGGTGTATGGCTTACAACACGACATTCTGCATTTATGCCACATGCTCCGATACATGGATCTTGACATTTCTGATTAATACATGCTAAATTCTGTGCACATTCTGAATTGCTAATACATTCTGGACGGCAATTTGGTGGAATGCCAATAAATTCGGGTAAACATGTGCATGTCGGTGAATTTGCAATCACTTTACACAATGCATTTGGACCACATGGTGATGGATAACATGGGTTTATTGGATCTTTTGCCGGTGATTCTTCAACTATAAATTATTTATATATTTTTGATTTGATTTGGTGTTTTGTTTTGTATTTTTTGTTTCATTTTTATTTTGAAAAGTAAAAAAGCACTTACTAATTTGTTGACACCGAATAAATGGATTGCCAGTAAAACGATTAGGGCAGCTACAAATTGGATTATGATTAACAACCATACATTTTGCATTAATTCCACATGTTCCTGGGCATGGATCTTTACATTTCTGATTTGAACATGATTCATGTTGTGGACATTCTGAATTGACAACACATTCAGGATGACATGTTGGTGGACTACCAATATAGCCAGTAACACAAGAACATACAGCTTGGCCATTTATTTCACGACATTGACTATTTGGACCACATGGTGTTGGATGGCATGGATTTTGTTTAATTATTGCTAATTGTATAACGAAAATATACAATATGTCAATATATTTATTTTAATTTTTGTTTTGTTTGGATTATTAATTTGAGACTTACGTTGAATTGGTCTACATAATACAAATGCATTTCCTTCCATTCCTGGAGGACAGCTACACATTGGTATATGATTATTCACTTGACATAATGCATTTTGACCACACGTTCCCGGACATGGATCACGACATTTACTATTAAGGCAAGCTTTATCATGACTACAATCGGAATTTAGTACACATTCTGGACGACATCCTGTATACGGATCACCATGATATTCAGGTAAACAAGAACATATACCGTCATGACATTGTGCATTATAACCACATGGTGATGGATTACATGGATCTTCATGTAAAATTGGTTCAATTGCTAAAACAGATAAATTGATAAGAATAAATGAATGTGTGTGTGAGTGCAGAGGTTGGGTTTATTTTTTTTTTTTTGTTAAATAATTTACGTTCTATTGGTGCTGGACTGCAATATGTAAATGGATCACCAATATAACCAGCAATACATGTACATATTGGTATATGATTTAAAACGTTACAAATTGCCGATACACCGCAGGCTCCTGGGCATGGATCTTGACATTTCTGATTAATGCAAGCCTTATTTGTAGCACATTCAGCATGTATTGTACATTCTGGATGACAATTTGGTGGTGCACCAATATAATTTTGAAGACATGAACATGATGGATTACCATTAATATTTCTGCATTCAGAGTATGGACCACACGGTGATGGATAACAGGGATCCTTGGGTGTCTCATCTTTTTCAACATAAATTGGTGTTGCTATTATTGTAAGAGTAAAATTTGGATAATGAAAATCTAATACTATACAAATAGTGTAATGTATTTTTTCTTGTATTGAAATCATTCTTACGAGGTTTTGGATAACATCTTGTAAATGGATCACCGATATAACCATTTTGACATGAACATATTGGACTATGATTATTAACTTGACAATTTGCATTTGTTGCACATGGTCCTGGACATGGATCAATACATTTTTGTTGTATACATGCTTTTTCTGTTGAACACTCATAACTGGTAACACATTCTGGACGACAACCCGGTGGTGTGCCAATATATCCTGTTATACAAGAGCATACAGGTTGTTCGTTAAGTTCACGGCATTGACTATTCGGACCACATGGTGATGGATTACATGGATTCACATATTCATGTGCTACGGCTATAAATTATGTTTATTTAATTAATTTATTATTTATTTGTCTGTATGGGCGAGACGTGTTTGTGTGTTTTTTGGGTGAATTTGTGTGAATAAATTAAAAGAAATGTATGTTTTTTTATAATTCTTACGTTCAATTGGTTTTATATGGCAATTATTATATGGATCACCAATATATCCGAAGCGACATGTACAAGATGCTAAATGATCAATAACTTGACAATCAGCATTTATAGCACATGTACCTGGACATGGATCTTGACATTTATTCTGTAAACATGCACGATTTGATGAACAATCTGAATTTAAAATACATTCCGGTCGACAGCTTTCATATGGATTTCCATAGTGTTCTGGTATACATTGGCATGATCCAATACCATTTTGTTCTCTACATATGGCATTTGTTCCACATGGACTTGGTTGACATGGTCTTAATATTTCAATTGGTACTTCGGCTGTAAATTGTTCATTGGATTGTTATTTTATAAAAAATAATAATTTTTTTTTTTATTTTCAAATTTATGTATAAATTTTGCAGGACATCCATATCCTCTTTGTGCTGATTTTTTCCCACCACATTTGTATAAATAGCATTTAAAGTACCGTGTCATAGTGAGTGAGTTATATATGGAGTATAGTGGTAATATTTTAGTTAAATTAATTTTCAGTATATTTTGAAGCATTTTTAGCAGCTTCAATTATTAATTTGAGTAAGTTTAGCATATAAAATTAATTATTATTTCATTTGTTTAATTTTTTTTGCAATTATTTCAATTTGTATATCATTTTTTTGCTGATTAAGTGTGCAATAAAAATAATTGGTTTGTTTTAGTGAGCATTATATAAATTGTGAGTATATTTTAATTATATTATTAGATCAACATTTAATTTGAACAAAATTCTAAAGAAATTGTTCCTTGTTATTAGTGTCGGTTTAGCATATTTATATCATGTAATTTTGAACAGGTTGAAGGGTATTGTAACACAGGTTAAAGGGATGGTATTATTTTAAGTTAGTATATAAGTAACAATGTGTACTATATAGGCAAATGTGTAAATTTAGGAATAAAATATATTTCATTATGTGCATAATTAAGTTTTGAAATTGTGTTTTTTAAATTCGCAATTAGAGATATCTTGCTGTTTTTTTCTGTTTAGACAATAAAACGTTCATAATATCACTGAAATGACAATCGGAATGATAAATTCTAAAAATAATATTTTAAGCTCATCATTCAATAATTATCTGTGATAAACATTTGAAGCTGATAAATATTAATTAAATTGAAAATAACTATTGGAATGTATTTATAATAGCTTCATAATTTTATTAATTAAATTCTAAAACTGAAAATAGCTGTTGGAAAGTATTTATAACAGTTTCATAATTTTATTAAATTTTATTAATTGAATGCTGAAACTGAAAATAGCTGAAAATAGCAAAAGTGATTATAACAGCTTCATAATTTTATTAATTAAATTCTGAAATTGAAAATAACTATTGGAAAGTATTTATAACAGCTTCATAATTTTATTAAATTTTATTAATTAAATTCTGAAACTGAAAATAGCTGTTGGAAAGTATTTATAACAGCTTCAGAATTTCAATAAATTTTATTAATTAAATTGTGAAACTGAAAAAAACTGTTAGAAAGTCGTTATAACAGCTTCCTAATTTTATTAAATCTCATTAATTAAATTCAAATAAAAACAGAAAATAGCTGTTGGAAAGTATTTATCATAAATTTTAAAATAAGCAAATTTTTTTAACTTTAATAAATCTTTTCCAATTTCATTGCATTTTTGTGTTATAGCAATTTTTTTAAAAAAATGTATATCATTAACATTTAAGGGTGGGAATGGTTGATGGTGTATTTCATTTTGTAGATATAAATATGTTTTTCAAGAGTAGGGGGGGAGGAATAAGCATCAGTTAAATTGGATATTTTTATGTACGTATTTTTATGTTCATTAAAATTTTAGTGATTGTTTTTTGTTAAGTGAGATATTTTTTTAAAAAATAATTTCTATATGTTTAAAGAGTAAAATTTGATTTAAAAAGTGTGCATATTATTCAATAATTACCTTACCATTATAGTGTAAATTTTAAGTAAAACGTTAATAAATCATAATAATTAAGGGCAATTTAGTATATTAACGACATTTATATCATATTTTATCATTTTTGTTACCATATTTTTGGAGTTAATAAATTACTATTCTAGTTTGTTATCATAATGAACATAGTTCATTGGGGGTGTTTTTTATTGATTAAAATATAGCAATTTTCTAGTTTTTTTTTTTTTTTTTATTTCTATTTAGTTTCTAGCATTTGGTTAAGCATATATTTTTATCTGGATTTTGATTCAGTACAAAATAATAAATATTTTGGTTTTTTAACATCAATTAGCAATTGAGTGTACGTAATTAGCATTTTTATAAAGTTAAATTTTAGCATTATATGTTTTTAATCGCTTTATTTTATGTTTAATATGCATATATCGTAAGGGTTAATTATCACAAAAATTCTATAATTTTGGTGTATTTTGAGTAAATTTTGGTATTATTTTTTTTGCAATTTTTCATTGTTTTAAGTAAAAGTGAGTAATAAAGAAATTTTTCTTAGTGATTTATCAAAGTGTGTATATTTTTAGTGAGTGGTTTTTCATTAATTTTTTTTTTTTTCAATATAGCATTCATTAGAATATTAGATTCGCAATAAGTTTTGCATGTTTTGTTTGTTTTTAAATTAATTGCTGACCATATACTAGAGATATGTCATTTTGTTTATTTAGAAATTGGATTAAGTAAAACGATTTAAGAGGTTAAAGAATTAACAATAAAGTGCAAAGCGCAATAAAAGCTCATTGTTTCATTTAAATTTGTTAGAATTTATGTAATGTGCGTGTGTTGATGATGAGTCCCACGATGGAAAGTCTAGCTCTTACCTGGTACTTTCATATCCATTTTTATTAAATTTAATTTTTTGTTAAAAATTAACTTAAATTTTTAATTATATAAATTGGTTATAATTTTTTTTCTTTTAAAAACAAAACCTTTTGAAACACAATTCAGTTACATAAATTAATTTTTTAATTTTAGTATCGTAAGTGCCAATTTTATAAATAAAAATTTAAATCAATTTTATGGTTTAATTAAGCTTAGTTTCTAAAATAGAGTACATGTACGTAATTTTTTAAATTTTAATCAAATTTTGAAAAATTTTTACTTTAAAAATTGTATAATATTTTGCTAGTTATGCGTAAGTTTAAAACTTTTATAAATATTTTTTTAATAAAATTTATAATAATAATACTCTATTTTATTCATAAAATCATATATATAAATATTGTCAATTGTCATATGAAACTGATTTAATTATTGATTTTAAATTAAATTGATAATTTAAAATAGTTAAGCTCATTTTTAATAGAATATTGCATTATCAATTTGCGACATTTAATATTTAGTTAAAATTTATATAAAATTATTAAATCACTTTGTTTTAGCTACATATATACATTACTAAGTTATTATAAATTGCGTTATCATTTATTAGAATATTTTAAAAAATTTATGAAGGCATTTAAAAATGAATACGGAAATAATATTCATCATCAATATCGACCCTTACTCTGTGTGCGGAATAACAGAGCGTCATAGTTCACGATCTTTGACCGGTTTATCCATTTCAATTCTTCTGTTAAAACTATAAGTCACTAGGCTCCTTAATTACGTCACAGTAGTAGAAAAACGTCGTCAGTGAAGTCGACATATTATCATGATCGGAACTGATTTTGTACAATGTTTATAATGATCATAACCTAATTCAAGATATACAGAAAGAATAGTGATGATAAAATACATCACTATTTTTAACACCTGAATATATACCACCAATATCAGTACAGGATAGAAATCACGGAACTTGTCCATCAATTTAGATGGTATTCCATAACTTTTAAAAATACCTCATACCACAATAATTAAAAATCGAATGCCTGCTCAAAGTTAACATATAAAACATATATGAATATGATCTATGCATTACATAGCAGATCTGAAACACGAATTTCTGATTATAGAGTTCTAGAAATTAACAATGCAATATTTTCGCCGCCACTTCTCCCTCTATATATATTATTATATATACTGAATTTTTGCAATTCGAACAGTTTTCGGTGGTTTGGAAAGTGGTAAATATTCAGAAAAAAAACATTAAAAGATTTCCACATGTTTCTTAACATATTTCAAAAGCAAGTCTTTCAATTTATTATCACCAGTAACATAGATAGCCTTCAACATATAGGTTGACTTTATGTTTGATGTGAAATTTTGGGACCACAAACAATGGATATTAGGTAAGCTTGATGGTTTTTAATTTCTATCCGTCAAATTTACAAACCACAATATGTGGTAGAATAAGGGGAAGTCAACGTCCAGCAGAATGAATGAGTTGGAATGAATTAGTTGGAGATACATTTAACTTTATTTTCATTTATTAAATGCACAGCGCATAGAATTAGCTTAAAGGATATCAGATCTGATTTCATGATTTAGAAAGTGTATCTGTGGGACTAAAATTTAACTGATATAAATACGGGAAAGTCACAGAATGGAATAAAAATTCACAAATAATGTTTCCATTTTACGGATTACGCAGTATACCAAAAAGACACATTCACTTAACAAGCGTCTTGTTCGAATATACTATTTTGGAAAGAAAATATGTATTTTTTATGTCATTTGTGTCTGCTCAGACATATAGTCAGTATGCAGTAATGGGATTAAAATTAGTGTGACTAGGTTATTAACTCAGAATTACAAAAGGTGCTGTCAAATATTACGTTGATGCCATTATTGAGGAATTTTAATAAATTGGCTAAAGTTCTGACGTTGGCTATACTGTTTGAAATACACATTGTCTACACAATTGAGTAAATCTGTAAATGGTATAATATCCTCCCACCTTAAATACAAAGTATTAATAATATGTTAATGCATTTATGAATGTCGCTAAGAGGTAACCTTAATCAATAATATAAATAAATATAACTTAGTAATGTATTTGAAGCACATATGTATTTCTATTAATTTTCACTTTAATGTTATAATTGCATTTTGATTAATTAATGCATTAATTAGGGATGGCTTATCGTATCCATAATATTTCCCCATAAGAAGCATTTAAAGTTTATTTTTGCTTTATCAATATTATTCTGCTGCTTGAGGTTATCCAAAGTATAATTTTAGTAAAAATTTTATTTTTTGTTTTTAAAAAATAATTTAAAAGTCGAAAACAGAAATTTAAATTGCAGCAGAATTTATATTTCAAATTTACTTGATGCTTTTGTGTATGTTTTTTGCATTATTTAAGCACAATATTTGCTGCAGATAATATATTTGTGTATTTTTTATAATAAAGTTTTAGCTGGAGTCTGTGACTACAATTTGAAATTAATTACAGCATTTAATTTATCTTGTTTTAAGGAGAAGAGTACATTGTCCTCTCAGCTGATTTCTATGGATCTTTTATAAAATTGCCCGATAAAATTAGTATACATTATGCCGACCTGTTCACTGTACGAGTGTGGTGAGCACAAAGTATTGAAACTTATAATGCAGAAAAATAGTTTGCAATGCACATGCAATTTTACAATTAAAAATTGATCATATATTCGGGTTCCGATCGCTAGTTATATAATATAAATTTTAACAATGGGACAATGGGTGATCAGCGAAATCGCTATCTTTTATTGGTTATGCTAAATTCAATTATTAAAAAACAAATCTCGAAAATAAAGATATATTGCCGATAATATAAATTAGCAATATTCAAAAATGATCAAACCCCGCCGATATTAATTCCTTCCAATTAATTTCAAATTGTATCCACTTTTTGTAAATTTTAATTTCATATATTTTCAATATATTCAAATTTTTCAATACAAAAAAAAAACTCTTACCTTGTACTAGTTGACATCCGGTAAATGGATCACCCATATATCCAGTTAAACAGGTACATGATGGTGTATGATTTATCACTGAACACTTTGCATTTAAGCCACATGATCCTGGACAAGGATCCACACACTTTTGATTAATACATGCTTTATCACTATTACACTCTGGATTTATTGTACACTCTGGTCGACAATTTGGTGGTGTACCAATATAATTTTCAAAACAAGTACATGCTGGACTATCGCCAACTTCACGACAATATGAATTTGGTCCACATGGTGATGGATAGCATGGATTTTTCGATGGTTTTGGTGCAACAATTGGTTCACGATAACATCTTGAAAATGGATCGCCAATAAAATGTTGTTCACAACTGCACAATGGATTATGATTTATAACTTGACATTTTGCATTTTGACCACAAACTCCTGGACATGGATCACGACATTTTTTATTTATACATGCCTCTTGTAAATTACATGAAGCACTTGATAAACATTCTGGACGACATGACGGTGGTGTACCAATCATATCTTGTTGACATGCACATATTGCAGCACCATTCGGTGATATACGACAAATTGCATTCTGGCCGCACGGTGATGGATTACATGGTTCAATTTTTTCAATTGCGTGTACAGGATTGCAAATTATAAATGGATCACCAGAATATCCTTTTATACAACTACATGATGGTATATGATTTGAAATATCACAATGTGCATTTTGTCCACATTTACCAGGACATGGATCAACACAACGATTACCTAAACATGCTAATTGTGGTGAACAATCGGTATTCATGGTACATTCTGGTCGACAACCGGTATATGGATCGCCAAAGAAATTTACTACACATATACATACACCTTGATTACAATTTGCATTTGATCCACACGGTGATGGATCACATGGATCGGCCATTAATGGTGGAATTGTTGGTAATTTTTCAATAATTTCAATACATTGTGTAAATGGATTTCCAGTAAAACCAATTCTACATGTACATATTGGTATATGATTTTGTACACGACATTCTGAATTGAAACCACATGAACCATCACATGGATCACGACATTTTTCTGCAATACATGATTTATCGGATGCACAATCTGTATTTACAATGCATTCGGGACGACAATTTGGTGGAGCACCAATATATGTTGGTAAACATGAACATGATGGTGTATTACCATTTGGTCGACATTCGGCATATAAACCACATGGTGATGGTACACACGGATTTAATGGTCTTGGTTGTTCTGGAGGCTGTTCATCCTTTGGTGCTATATTAATAATATTGAAATTTTAAAATTTAAATAATAAAATCATTTTTAAAAATCATTTCGTATCATTGAATATTATTTTAATTTACCTGCATAACATCTTGTAAATGGATCGCCAATCATATTTAATGGACAACTACATAATGGATTATGATTAATAACTTCACATCTTGCATTTATACCACATGTACCAGCACATGGATTTGTACATTTAAATTTATGACATGCTTTATTTTGTTGACATTCAGAGTTTACTGTACATTCTGGTCGACAATTTGGTGGTGAACCAATGTAATTAAGATCGCAAGAACAAACGGCAACACCATTTAATTCACGACATTTACTATTCGGTCCACATGGCGATGGATTACATGGATTTACTACAATTGGTGATACTGTTATCGTTTCAATTGGCTGTAATCGACATAATACAAATGGATCACCAATAAAACCTGATGGACAAGTACAAGTTGGTATATGATTTAATGGTTGACATTGTGCATTTTGACCACAAACACCGGGACATGGATCCACACATTTATATCTTGTACATGATTTATCTGTTGGACAATCAGAACTTAATACACATTCTGGTCGACATCCTTCGTACGGATTTCCTTGATAATCATCAATACATTTACATGCACCAGCATCGTTATGTTGAATACATTCTGCATTTGCACCACATGGTGATGGTTCGCATGGATTAATTGGTTCATCTAAAGAAAATTATAATAATAAAAGAAAAAAAAAAAAAACAAATTAAAAATAAATTCTCATTCTGAAAAATAGAAAAGTTTACAAAACGCAAAATACTTACTTTCAATAAAAACACATTGTATAAATGGATTCCCCGAATAACCATTCTCACAAATACATGATACAGTATGACTTATAACTCTACATTCAGCATGAATACCACATGAACCTGGACAGGGATCCTTACATTTATTATTTAAGCATGCTTGACGTGTTGGACAGTCAGTATTTATTAAACATTCTGGACGACAATTTGGTGGCCCACCAATATATCCTTGAATACATTGGCACAACGGTCTATTACCGCTTACTGTACATATTGCATTTGATCCACACGGTGTTGGTTCGCATGGATTGCGTGAAATTGGTTCATCGTCTTTTTTATCAATTGATACAATCGGTCGGGTTTGACAACTTTTGAATGGATCCCCAATATCTTGTGGTCCACAACTACATATTGGGCTATGATTGAATACTTCACAACGTGCATTCAAACCACAGGCACCACGACATGGATCAATACATTTTTGATTCGTACATGCCAGCGTTGGTGAACATTCTGAACTAACAATACATTCGGGTCTACATTGTGGTGGTGCACCAATAAATCCCTGAAGACATGAACACACAGCATTTCCTTGAACATTTTGACATTGACTATTTGCACCACATGGTGATGGATTGCATGGATTACGTTTCGGTTCCGGTATAATATCAGCTAAGCGACAATTTATAAATGGATTACCAGTATGACTATTTGGACATGAACATATTGGTATGTGATTAACAACTTCACAGCGTGCATTTTGTCCACAAGCTCCAATACATGGATCAACACATTTGCTACGTAAACAGGCTTTATCTCGTGAACATTCGGCATTTGTTGTACATTCGGGACGGCAACCTTCATACGGATTTCCTTGATATTCCGCTATGCAACGACATTCACCATTATTTATACATTCTGCATTTTGTCCACATGGTGATGGATTACATGGATCTACATGTAATACTGGTTCGGTGACGGCTGGTTTCAATTTACATTGTACAAATGGATCACCAATGTAACCACGATTACATGTACAAATTGGTAAATGATTGACGACATGACAATTGGCATCGAAACCACATGAACCGGGACATGGATCTATACAACGTTGTTGCAAACATGCATATTGACTGGTACATTCTGAATTAATTGTACATTCTGGTCGACAATTTGGTGGTATGCCGACAAAATATGGTAGACAAGAACATGCTGGATTTCCGGATATTAATTGACATTTTGAGTTTGGTCCACATGGACTTGGTTGACAGGATGGTGGTCGTTCAGTTGTCGGTATATCAAGTTGAATTTCTATAAAATAGAAATTTATAATTTTAGAAATGATTTTATTATATATTTGTGGTTTGAATGATGAAATTTCAACACTTGACTTACGTATTCTAGTACATTGTACAAATGGATCGCCTGTATAACCAGAAGAACATGCACAAATTGGATTATGATTTGTTGTATGACATTGTGCATTAACACCACATGTATGTGGACATGGATCTTCACATCGTTTATTAATGCATGCTTTTTCGGCAACACATTCAGAATTCACAATACATTCTGGTCGACATTGTGGTGGCGAACCAATAAAACCCGGTTGACACGAACACACAGATTGACTATTATGTTCACGACAATTACTATTTGGTCCACATGGTGATGGATTACATGGATGATCATTTTGACGTGGTGGAGGAGCTAATTATAATGGGTTTTTTTTTTATTGTAATTAACATTTTTAATTAATAATCATCGAAATTAAGCAATTACACATACCAATTTGTGGTTTTTCTTTACACTGAACAAATGGATCGCCAATATAACCGGTTGGACATGTACAAACTGGTACATGTTTCTCTACCGTGCATATGGCATATGTACCACAAGCACTTATACATGGATTTTTACATTTAAATCGTACACAAGATAATGTATCTGAACAATCGTTATTTGTTTCGCATTCACGTCGACAACCTTTAGGATCGTATGGATTACCGTCATATCCTGGGAAACAGAAACATGCACCAGCACCATTTTTCTCTCGGCATTCAGCATTTTGTCCACATGGTGATGGTGTACATGGTGCACTAATATCCTTTTCAATCATTATTGCTATATATAATATGAACAAAATACAATGCGAAACGGAATTAGTATAGACATTAATATTAATAAAATAATTAAAAAAAGGACATACGTGGAATAACAATTAATGTGCATTCAATTACTGGATTTCCTTCGTATCCAATATTACATGTACAAACTGGACTGTGACTAATACCACGACACATTGCATTAAAACCACATGCTCCTATACATGGATCAATACATTTTTCATTTTTACATGCTTTATTACTGGAACATTCTGCATTTGTTGTACATTCGGGACGACAATTTGGTGGACGACCTATATAATTTTGAATGCATGAACAAGCCGCCTGACTTCCAATTACTCTACATTGCGAATTTGGTCCACATGGTGTTGGTACACATGGATTAGCTCTATCGGTTGGTTCTATCATATTTTTTTTAATATTAAAATATTGAAGTAAAAAAATTATTTGATAAAATAATAAAAAAAAATAGTACATACCATCATCTTCCTTCTTTTTGCAACTTATGAATGGATCACCGTTATAACCTGGTGAACAACTACATATAGGATTATGATTTACAACTTGACAACGGGCATTTGAACCACATGTTCCCGGACATGGATCAACACATTTTTTATTATCACATGCTCTATTCTGTGCACATTCTGAACTAACAACACATTCTGGTCGACATGTTGGTGGCGCACCAATATAATTTGTTTGACATGAACAAACAGCATGACTATTTATTTCACGACAATTACTATATGGTCCACATGGTGATGGATTACAAGGATTTATTTGCGGTGCAATTGTAACTATAAAATTGATATTATTTTTATTTTTATTTTGAAATTATATAGAAATAAATTCTTGAAAAATGTTAATTTTTATTACCTGGTTCAAGACGACAATTTTCAGTTGGATTACCAGTATAACCAGATAAACAATAACAATTTGGTGCATGATTTTGTACACGACATTCAGCATTTAGGCCACAGACACCAGGACATGGATCAACACATTTATTATTAATACATGATCTTGAACGATGACAATCAGAATTTTGAACACATTCTGGTCTACAACCATTATATGGGTCACCGTAAAATTCTGGTAAACAAGAACAAGCACCGATACCATTACGTTCTTTACATATGGCATTTGTACCACATGGTGAAGGATTACATGGTTGTATTTCTTCTGGAGGTGCTGTATAGATTCAAAATAAATAAAGAATTATATCACCATTATAATTAAAAATTACAAATTAATTTAATTTATTAAACAATGTAAAATATAAAATAAAATAGAAAATGTTTAAAATCTACAATATCTTACATTGTTGTATTTCTGTACAAACAGAAAATGGATCACCAGTATAACCATATTCACATTGACATAATGAATTATGACTTAAAACACTACAAGTTGTATGGATACCACATGCTCCAATACAAGGATCACTACATTTTTCATTAATACATGCTAAATTTGCTGTACATTCAGAATTTGTTGTACATTCTGGACGACAGTTTGGTGCTCGCCCAATATAACCAATTAAACATGAACATGCCGGTGTGTCACCAATTGCACGACATTGTGAATTGGGACCACATGGTGTTGGAATACAAGGATTATTATTAGATGGAACTACAATAGGTCGTTCTATATTTTAGAAATAAAGTAGAGAAAGAAGAAGATTTACAATTTTACAATAGATATAAAAATAATATATGTACATATAGTTTATAATGTGCATGCAGCAATGCATTTTAAAAATAAATAGAAAAAAAAATAAAATATAAATAATTAAATGTGCTTACTTTCTTCTGGTATACATCTAATAAATGGATCACCATTAAAACCAGACGAACAAGAACAAATGGCATTATGATTAACAACTTGACAACGTGCATTTTGACCACATGTTCCCGGACACGGATCAATACATTTTTTATTATTACATGCTTTGTCTTGTGTACATTCGGTACTGACAACACATTCTGGACGACAATCTGGTGCACTGCCAATATAACCAGGTAAACAAGAACATACAGCATGTTCATTTACTTCACGACATTGACTATTAAGTCCACATGGAGTAGGATTACATGGATTAACATATTCATGTTGTTCTATTTTAAATTGAATAGTTTAGACAAAAAAATAATTTCAAATGAATTAGTACCTTTTCGATAAATTTGTTTTTTTTTTTTTTTATTTAGTGCTTACTTATTTCTGGTTCAAAACAGGCACTTAATGGATTGCCCGTATATCCAATTAAACATTCACAATTTGGTGCATGATTTAATACACGACATTCAGCATTTCGGCCACAAACACCCGGGCATGGATTTATACATTTATTATTTAGACAGGCTTTATCACGTTGACAATCATTATTTGTAACACATTCGGGACGACAACCACTATAGGGGTCACCATAAAAATCTGGTAAACATGAACAACTGCCAGCACCATTTCGTTCTTTGCATAATGCATTTGATCCACATGGTGATGGGATACACGGTTGTGGCGTTTCGGTTGGAGGTGGTCCAGTAACTGTGAATAATATTGATATAATCAATGATTCCGTATATATGAGTATATATAAATTTATTTATATTTGAATGCATTACACATTGACCCTGAACGCATTCTGAGCGCATAATTTAAAAGCAAATTTTATACAAGCATAATATGCGGTAGCATATATATTTAATTTATGGTCTAATTCAAATTTTGGTAGATATGAAACATAATTTATAAATTAGATAATGTTTCGGGCAAAAGGATGCCCATGAGTTTTTTTTATTAGACTTTAATCGTTGTTCCCATTGTTAGATCTAAGGGATTTATGTACATTTTAAGAACCGTTTTATTGAAATAAACAACATTTAACTATTTTTAAAACTTATAATATCTAAAAATAAAAAAATTAAAATGCTTTTTTTGAAAAAAAAAGAAGAAGTTTTTTCAAACTAAAAAAATATGTGCTAAATTACAATAATAGTCTACAAAGAGGAAACCAAATTTTACATCAATGTTTCATAACTACCAAAAAATAATTTCGAACTTTAACAAAAAACTTACTTGGAATTGGTTGACATCCTGAAAACGGATCACCAACATAACCAATTTTACATGTACAAACCGGTGAATGATTAATAACATTACAAATTGCTTGAAAACCACAAGATCCAGGACATGGATCTTTACAATTTTCATTGATACATGCAAGATAAGCTGGACATTCAGAATTTATTGTACATTCTGGACGACATGCTGGTGCCCGTCCAATATAACCAGGTAAACATGAACAAACACCAATATCACCATTAACACGACATTGTGAATTAGGACCACATGGTGTCGGTATACAAGGATTTTGTTGTGGTTCATAAATTATAGGTCGTTCTATTTATATATGCATATATATATATATATATGTGGATGGCATAAATGAAATTTATAGTACAAATATGAAAATAAAAGAAAGAAAATAAAAAAACATGCTTTTTGATAGAAACAATTTACAATAACATAAAAAAAAAGCAAATAGAATAATAGCTTACTTTCTTCTGGCAAACATCTGACAAAAGGATCACCAATGAAACCTGATGAACAGCTACATATAGGATTATGATTTATGACTTGACAACGTGCATTTTGACCACATTGACCCACACATGGATCAATACATTTTTGATTTATACATGCATAATTTAATGAACATTCAGAATTTGATGTACATTCTGGACGACAGGCTGGTGGCGTACCAATATAATTACTTAAACATGAACAAACACCATGATTATTTATTTCACGACATTGACTATATGGTCCACATGGAGATGGTATACATGGATTTTCCGATGGAATTGGATCGAGTACTATATATATTTATAATAAATTTAGTTTTTATTTTAATCTTTTATATATACTTGAGTATTATTTAAATAAAAATAAAAGTTTTATTACATTTTGGTATCTCATAACATGATGTTGATGGATTACCAGTAAAACCAGTAATACATGTACAATGTGGTGAATGATTTGCCACATAACATTCAGCATTTAATCCACAAATTCCTGGACATGGATCTTGACATTTTTTATTAACACATGCTTTTGTATTTGGACAATCACTATTGAAAATACATTGTGGACGACATTCAATATATGGATCACCAATATAATCGGGTAAACATGTACATGAACCAGCACCATTACGTGCTTTACAAATTGCATTTGCTCCACACGGTGATGGATTACACGGTTCACGTATTTCCGGTTCATATTGAACTAGTTTTTTAAAATTTACAATTATTTAGCATATATAGCAGATCATGGATGTATATTTTATAAAAATATATACGTTCAACAATAGGATAACATTTTTTTTTTTTTTTTTTAAAAATATATATGAAAATATTATTATTATAAAATTTTTTAAAAAAAAACCTATTTTCTTTGATAATATACTCGATTTTTATGAAACGAAAATAATAATAAATTTCCATATAATTAAAATGCATTATCTTTTGTCCATCGTATTTTTTTGTCAAAAAAAAAAAAATCAAAAACGAAGACCTTACTTGGAATTGGTGAACATGATGTGTACGGATCACCACTATATTTTTCATGACATTTACAAATAGCTAAATGATTTCGAACTGTACATGTAGCATATAAACCACATAAACTTTCACATGGATCTTTACAACGTTCATTAATACATGCCAAATTTCCAAGACATTCTGAATTTGAGGTACATTCTGGTCGACAATTAGGTGCTCGACCAACATAATTTGATAAACATGAACAAACAGCCAATTCATTAATAACGCGACATTGTGAATTGGGACCACAAGGTGTTGGAATACATGGTTCAATTGGTGGTAAATATTCAATTGGACGCTCTAAAATAAAGTGGATGAAGTGATAAAAAATAAATAGATGTTTACATGCAAATGAGAGAAATAGGATAATTACAAAAAAAATCTATGAATTTATGATTGAATAAATGATAGTTTTTAAAAAAAAAAAAAAATATCCAGCACGTGACATTAAATGAAGCCATTTTCGACTTTAATTATCCAATTTAACTATAGAAGTATACAATTTCAAATATTATTTGTAATTAATCTAGACCCTCATTGAGCATACATATAATGCACTAAACGGTACAGTATTGTTATCTTATCAATTCAGGTTACTTATTCAATCATAAATTTACATAAGAAAGTGTCATACATATAAAAAATCATATCTACATAACATTACCAATCAAATTTGTAAAAAAAAATTTTTTTTTTTTAATTATTCCTAAAGTCCTTATAGTAGTGCTTTTAATTACACAAAGATTTCAAAAGTGACATAATAGAGCTAATATCAACACTATTTTGGTATGATTTTTTACATATAAACAGATGGGGGGAAAAAAAAAGTACTTGAAAATAGTCATCTTACTCTCTTCTGGAATACATCTGATGAATGGATCACCATTATAACCATTATTACAACTACATATAGGATTATGATTGACAACTTGACATCTTGCATTTTGACCACATGTACCCGGACATGGATCCTTACACCGTTGATTTTTACAGGATTTATCTTGTGTACATTCAGAATTTACAACACATTCTGGACGACAATTTGGCGGTGCACCAATATAATTTATAATACAAGAACAAACAGCATGTTGATTCATGGTACGACATTGACTATATGGACCACAAGGTGATGGTTGACATGGATTTATTATAATTGGATCTTTTTGGACTGTAATTTTTGGCAAAAAAAAAATTGTAAACAAAATGTTAGAATTAGTATAGTTGGTTTCAAACATTTCGAATATTATTTCTAATATTTCGTTTTTTTTTTTTGCCTTACTTGGTGGTGGTAAGTAACATGAAGAATGTGGATTTCCTGTATATCCTTGTAAACATAAACAAGATGGTGAATGATTTATAACACGACATTCAGCATTTAAGCCACATGTTCCAATACATGGATTTATACATTTTTGATTTTGACAAGCATGTGATTTTGGACAATCACTATTCATTATACATTCTGGTCGACATTCAACATATGGATCACCATAATATTGGGGTAAACATGAACAAGAACCAGCACCATTACGTTCTGTACACTGTGTATTTATACCACAAGGTGTGGGTGTGCATGGTGTTTTTGGTGTTTCGATTACTATAAAATATAGAGTTTATTTTTTTAATAATTTCTTAATTTTTCATAATTTTTTTATGAATTTATCTCACTTTCAACGACAACACGATTACAACCAGAAAATGGATCACCATTATAACCATTAATACATGAACATCTTGGATTATGTGCAAGTACATGACATTCGGCATTTGGACCACAGGCACCTTGACATGGATTTTTACAACGTTCATTAATACAAGCTAAATTACTGGAACAATCTGAATTAACCATACATTCTGGTCGACAATTTGGTGGTCGACCAATATAATTGGATATGCATGAACAAACTGGTCGTGAATCAATGACATGACAATTGGCATTGTATCCACATGGTGATGGTATACATGGATTTCTATCATCATGTTCAATAATAACGGGACGTTCTAAAATTTGTTGATTGATTAGATAATTTGTTTTCGCATTAATTAATGGAATTCCATTTTGATGGTATTTTTGTTTCTGAATTTTGATATAAGTAAATACATTTAACTTATGGTGAATGGATTATTCAACGAACAAATTTAAGTCGCCGAAATATGATCAAGCAATATGAGTCAATTGTGCGTAGAGTATGATCATGGCAAAAAATAATTTCTTGAATCACACAAATGGTAGCTGTAACTTTCTTTACAACTCACACTTGATCTTAAATTTACTGTCTTATGTGAAATGAAAACGGCAAATTAACAATATGCCCTCATCTGCGTGCGATCTTGTCACAATTTTTAAACTTTTATTAATACACAAAGTTCAGTATTACGTAGTAATATATTTTAATGATACTATTAATTGAATTTAGGAGTAACTTCACTTTGGAGTAAATCACAATTTCTCGACAAATGAAGACGAGATGTCACACATTGAATTCTCATCTATCAAAAGTGTATTAAAAGTGACCGAAAACAAGATTCTTTGTGACAACAGATCGGAGAAATTGAATTCGTTTTTAATATTTTCCGGCAATGACGGAGAGCTGAAGTATACCATTCTGTTGCATGATAATATCTTTAAATTATTAATTAAAAGTCGAAAAATCCATCTATACAAATAGCAAATTATGTAATAATTAGCATAAAATTCCAAAATTTTACATTCCTAATTACTTCTATCAGAATTCAGAAACGCATCAAAATTCATTGGATTATATGCATTTTATGCTTACTTTCTTCTTGATAACACTGTGTAAAAGCATCGCCAATAAAACCAGCAATACAAGTACATATTGGATTGTGATTAATAACACGACATTGTGCATTATAACCACATGTACCTGGACATGGATCAACACATTTTTTATTATTACATGAACGATCACGTTGACATTCCGAATTGATCATACATTCTGGCCGACATCTTGGCGGTGCACCAATATAATTTGGTTGACATGAACAAACTGCACGATTTTGAACAATTCTACATATACTATATAAACCGCATGGTGAAGGTTCACATGGATTTTGTATTGGAGCAACTGATTTGTTTGAATTTTTTTGGGAAAAATAAAATTGCATAAGTAAAAAAAATCATTCAACGAAATAACAAAAAAAAAAGAAAGTTCTATTCATTTCTTACTCGGTCTAATTTTATGACATCCTTGTAGTGGATTCCCTTCGTAACCGATCAAACATGTACATATCGGTGAATGATTAACGACATGACATTCGGAATTTAAATCACAATTTCCAATACAAGGATTTATACATTTCGTATTAATACATGACCTATCTGATGGACAATCTGAATTTTGTATACATTCTGGACGACATCCAATATAGGGATCGCCAAAATAGTTTTGCATGCAAGTACATGATCCAGCACCATTTCTTTCTTTACATATAGCATTTGAACCACATGGGGTAGGATTACATGGATTGATTTCATCTCTAATAACTATAATTATTTATATAAATATATACATATATAATAATCATGCATTTTGGCTTAACATATATAGAAAAAAGCATGAATAAAATAATTATCAAACATATAAAAAAAAATAGGATAAAAATAAATACTAAAAATCCAATAAAAATAAATTAAATATAATCATTCCAGTATTTAATATAAATTTTTTTTTTACTCACTTTGACGTTGTGTACAACTTGCGTACGGATCACCTTCATAACCTTCAATGCATGTACAAACAGGTTGATGATTTTGAACGGCACATCTAGCATTAAAACCACATGAACCCGTACATGGATCCTGACACTTGTTATTCAAACAAGCACGATTTGATGTACAATCTTGATGTATCACACATTCTGGTCTACAATTTGGTGGCGCACCAAACATACCTATGGAACAGGAACAAATAGCACGGTCATCAACTTCACGACATTCCGAATTTGGGCCACATGGTGAGGGCAAGCAAGGATTATCATGCTTTATCGGTTCAATAGCTGTAAACGATAACAATGATAATAAATTAGCATTATGTTTTTTTTTTTTTTACTAATTTTTACTAACAATTTTCCTATATGATGGTGACAATAGAAATCAAAATAGAAATATTACTTACGTTTTGGAGTACAACGTTCAAACGGATTTCCAATAAAATCGGTTGGACAGCTACAAATTGGATTATGATTAATAACTTGACATCTTGCTTCATATCCACATGTTCCAGGACATGGATCCTGACATTTTTTATTGACACACGATAGATGTTGACCACATTCTGAGCTAACCACACATTCTGGACGGCAATATGGTGGTGAACCTAAGTAACCAATTTGACATGAACATGTTGGATGATCACTGACAACTTTACATGTACTATATGGACCGCACGGTGTTGGTTGACATGGATTTTCTGGTGGAGCATCTAATTACAGAAATTATTGATTTTATAATTTTTGTTTTGTCAAAATAAAAGAAAAATTATATATACTTACGTTGAATTTGACGGCAACCATTAAATGGATCGCCTTGATAATCTCTGGCACACGTACACACAGGTATATGATTAATAACAGAACATTCAGCATTTTGTCCACAAATACCGGGACATGGATCACGACAATGTTGCTTAATACATGACAAATGATTTGCACAATCTGAATTATAAACACATTCTGGTCTGCAACCGGTTGTATAGGGATTGCCAAGATATGGTGGTATACATGTACATTTAGCAATGCCATTTCTATCTGAACATTGTGCATTTTCACTGCATGGTGATGGATTACATGGTTCCGGATGTACTGTCGGTACTGGTTCCGGTATTCTTGAACAACCAATAAATGAATCACCTTGATAGCCAACTAAACATGTACAATATGCTGAATGGGCAACAACATGACATTGTGCATTTGCACCGCATGTATCAATACATGGATTTTGACATTTTTCATGGATACATGCCTTATCCTGTGCACAATCATTATTTAAAATACATTCTGGTCGACAATATGGTGGACTGCCAATATAATTTGCAACACATGAACAAACTGGTCGTCCACGTTTTATTTGACATATTGAATTTGGTCCACATGGTGATGGTTTACATGGATTTTCCTGTACTCTTTCGTCACCTTCAACCGGTTGCACATAATTACATGCTACAAATGGATCACCTTGTTGTCCACTCGGACAACTACATATTGGATTGTGTGCAATAACTTCACATCTTGCACTGAGTCCACAAACACCTGGACATGGGTCAACACACTTTTTATTCATACATGCCCTATTTTGTGCACATTCTGAATTAACAATACATTCCGGTTGACATGCTGGTGGACTGCCACGATAACCTGGTACACATGAGCATATAGCATAATTATTATTTGATACTAAACATCTGCTATTTGGTCCGCATGGTGATGGATCGCATGGATTTATGGCTTCATTGAAAATTGCCGGTACTGGTGGTAAATATTGTGTACATGATACTAATGCATCGCCTCTATGATCTGGTGGACAATAACAAATTGGTGAATGATTTACAACTTGACACATTGCACCAATACCACATGCACCAATACATGGATTTACACATTTTAAATTACTGCAGGCCAATTCAAATGAACAGTCCGTATTTATAACACATTCTGGTCGACAACCAATCAATGGATCACCATAATAATTCTTTTTACAAATACATGCTAAAACACCATTATTTTGTTGACGACATATTGTATTCGATCCACATTGTATTGTATTACATGTTTCTTGTTTATCTTGTAATGGTATCGAACAATGATCAAATGGATTGCCATATAAACCTTGTGGGCAACTACATATTGGATCATGATAAATAACATTACAAATTGCATTGTGTCCACATGAACCGGGACATGGATCTAAACATTTTTGACCTAAACATGCTTTGTCAAATGGACAATCTGAATTTATTAAACACTCAGGACGACATGATGGATTATTATAGGCATTTGGTCCAATACATGAATCACAAATTGCAATATCATTACCATAAACATTACATTCACTATTTTGATTACATGGTGATGGTTTACATGGTTGTCTTGTTGTATTTGTTACAATTGCTACGGTAACACACTGCAAGAATGGATTACCTGTATAACCATTTAAACATGAACATGTTGCTGTATGATCATTTATTTTACATTCAGCATTTATACCACAAATTGATCCACTACATGGGTTTTCACAACGTTTATTTATACATGTTTTTAATAATGGACAATCTGAATTTATGACACATTCTGGATGGCAACCACTTTGTGGATCACCAAAATAATTTGGTACACATGAACATACGGCACGATTTGATAAAACTTTACAATTTGTATTCAATCCACATGGACTTGGATTGCATGGTGTCTTTTTTGGTGGTACAATTTCATCATTAACAATGGAACATTTTATCAATGGATTTCCCGATAAACCAGCATTACAGAAACAAACTGGATGATGTTTTTCAACTTTACAATATGCTCCAGTGCCACAACAACCGGGACACGGATCTCGACATCTATAACCTAAACATGCTTGATCATTATTACATTCGTCATCGGTTCGACATTCATAGCCATGACAACCGCTAATACTTGTTGGATCGCCTCCCATACCATCTGGACATCTGCACATACTTCGTTGGCCATTATCGAGGACAATGCATTGTGCTCCCGGACCACATGGATTTGGTTCGCATGGTGTTGGCGGTGGTTCACGACAACCGCCCACAGAATATGGATCACCAATGAAACCCAATCGACAATAACATTGTTCTAAATTATTAACTGCATAACAGTCTGCATTACGTCCACATGGATTTGGTGTACATAATTCTTTTGATTTAATTGGTTCAACACATTGACGGAATGGATTGCCAACAGTTGGTTCCGGACAATAACAAACAGATGGACGTGACGCATCACAAATTGCACCGAAACCACATGGATTTGGTTCACATGGATTTTTCGGTTCAATACAACCACGTATCGTATTTGGTGATTCAATGTAACCATTTAGGCATGTACATTTTGAAAAACCATTTTGTAAAATTGTACATTGTGTATTTGGACCGCATGGTGATGGATCACATGGATTTTGTGGTGGAGCACATTTTATTGCTGGCGGTGATCCCTCAAATTCTGGTAAACAGAAACATGTTGGCCGTCCATTATGAAGTCTACATCCACTATTTGGTCCACATGGATTTGGTGTACATTCATCGCCTTCGGGTACTATAGCAAAACAAAAACGAATTAAAGGTTTTTTTTAAATGAATATAATATGTTGGATGAGTAAACATATATATACACTTACTGCATTTTTTAAATGGATTGCCAGTCATTCCTTTTGCACAATAACAAATTGGATTACCACGATCTAATTCACATAATGCATTTACACCACATGGATTTGGTATACATGGATTTGTCGGGGGACTACATAATGTGTATGCATTTCCTGTATATCCTGGCGGACATTTACATTGTGCACGATGATTTATTACATCACAAATTGCAAATGATCCACATTGACATGGTGATGCACATTTTGTATTAATACATGCTTCATGTGTACTACATTCTGAGTCGGAACGACAACCTTGTATTTTTGTGCATTCATAATTTGGATTGCCAGTAAAACCATTAATGCAACGACATTCAACGCCATGATTAACTGGATAACAGTCGGCATTAACACCACATGAATCTTCTTGGCATGCACTTAAGCATCTTCTATTTAATCGATCACAGAATTTATTCGGTGGACAATCTTCATTGTATTGACAAATTGATTGATCATTTATTACTGTAATGAAAATTGTTGATTAGATATTTTAAATTCAAATTTAATGGGTTATTATTTTTTTTATATTAATATTGATCGTTTTGATCATTTATTTCAAAGTATTTTCCATAGATAAAAAGATTTACACAGTGGTATTGAATATTATACTGTCAATGCGGGTTCATGGTGTTTGTAGTGTACATCGTATATTTCAATAATATTTAGTATTTTTAATTAAAATATACCCAATGATGTTACATAATTTTAAATAAGGACCATTTATATAATTTTCAGTCATCATATTTTCGAAATCAGAGCGAAGTACTGACACAAAATTAAAATATTTATATTAATTTAATATATATACTAATTTCAAAATACCGCAGAATAAAAGGTCATAAATGGTAACAAAACTTAATAATTGAAATTATTATTTAAGAATTTATTAAATTAATAAAATTTAACACCAACCTGGTTGACATCCAACATAACCATTTCCTTGATATCCTTCTGGACAACTGCAATCTGAACCATGATTAACATTAACGCAAACTGCATTATATGCACATGGATTATGTACATCACAAGGATGTTGACACATGTCACCTATACAGGCTTCTGTTAAAGGACAATCCTCGTTCTTTGTGCATTTAACTGTGTGCAAAAGAGTGATTTGATAAAAAAACCAAAAAAAGATTTGTGATATTTACATAAAATATAGAAAATTATGTACCCATTTGAGTAAAAATACACGTTGTGCAAAAATGTGTAAAACAATAAAAAAAAAATTGATTTACAAAAATAATTTACATAACAAAAAATAAATTATTTTTTAAATTTACATAAAATACTTACACGAGGACATAAAAATTATTATAATAAAAAAAAATAAATTAATTTTATATTAATTATAAAAATTGTTATGTTTATCAGTAAATTAATTACCATTTTTACATTAATAAATTATTTTAAGACTTTTTATTTTAGTAAATTTAGAAAAGCATATATGCGTTTTATCGATGTTTTATTTTTCGGATATTAATTTTATTAAAAAATTAGTATAAATCTTACATGATAGTATTATAACGGGTGAACATTTAATAGCCGGATTTCCTTCATGTCCATTTGGACATGAACACATTGGACGATGCATTATTGCTTGACATTTTGCTGTTGTTGCACAAACACTATCAAACTCACATGGATCTTGACAAAATCCTCTATAACATGCCTCCGTTTCAATACAATCATTATCTGATTGACATGGTTCTGTATCTTTTGGTGAACCTCCAGGTTCTACTCGGTCAAATGATTAAATGAATTTGTTATATGGTTATGTTAAAAAAAAAATTTTGTTATTACATATAATAGAGAGAAAAAAAAGACAGAAATTATTTTGTACATTGTGAAAAAAAAATATCTAATACATTTGTATACGTATATATTATTTACATAAAAAATATGGAATCATTTTGTGAATGTGGCTCATTTTCTAATATGAGTTTTTCAAAAAAAATTAAAATAAATTTACACAATCGAAAAATTAATAAATATTTCATTCATAGAAGTTTATGTTGAACAAATCCAAAGACTTTTGCTTATAATAAGTTTCTAAGATTTTAAATCAACTTTTTTAAATAAGCTTTTAATTATTTCAATACATTTTAAATCTTTAATGAGCATATTACAACATTTTAATTAATTTATAAAAATAGAGTTTATTTTAAAATTATTTTTAAATATGTTATAAAATTTAAAAGAATGAAAAAACCATTCCATATTTTTTGTTGGAAATAAAACAAAGACAGCTATTTAAAAAAAAAAAAAAAAAATTAATTAAAATCAAACTAATAAATTAAATTAATATTTACAAATAGCAATATATCGGTTTAATTAATGGTGCATAAATGTTAAATTTAAAAAAAAAAAAACAAAATTTATAAAAAATATATGTACAAAAAAACTTAAAACAAATTTGTTAATAAAATTTTCAACAAAATAAAAATTGTGTCAATTTATGTGTATATTTGTATATTAATATGTGTTATACCTTTGGTACAATTGGTGTTAATAGAAGTGCTTGATTTACATGAATTTTTAACACATCGTTTATTAATACATTTTTCATTAATTGGACAATCAACATTTTTATGGCACACAATATTTCTTAGTGCCGAACGTGTTGTTAATCCATTATTATAATTATTATTATCATAATCAATGGTTGTGGCAAATAAATCATCATCATCATCATCATCACCATTAATGGCATCATCATTGTTTGTTGTTACAGTTTTATTATTATTATTATTATTATTATTATTATTATTATTATCTAGTGCGAATATTTTTGTTGAACTTGATCTTGATCGTACCGTTGTACTATTTTCATAATCAATTTCAAGTGACGTATCGATACGTGTTGTTGGTCTTCGTGTATTTCCAACATTATGATTAATTGTCGTAAATTCATCATTATTTCCCAGATCATCTTCAGAAAATCTACTTGTTAGAAATGAATCTGTTGTTACAGTTGTTTCTTCATTAATTTGATCATCATCCGTTGTTGATATTATTTGATTTATAACATTTGTTGTTACATCATAATTATTGATATTATCATCATCATTATTATCTTTATCGGACAATAATGATTTAACTGAATTATCGGTTATATTATTTTCACCAAATCTTGGTCCTTTATTCAAATTTAAATCGATTTTTGATTTTATTCGATTATTTATACTATTATTTCTTTTATTATACAAATTATAATTTATGGTTCCGGTTGGACGATGTGTTTTTGTTTCAAATCGTGTTGAATTATTTTTTTTAAAATTAGGATTAGTGAAAGAATTTTTATTTTTGTGTGTTACATCTGTTAATGGATTGGTAGTAGTGGTAGTGGTAGTAGTGGTAGTAATAGTGGTAGTATTAATATTATTGGTTGCGATATTATCTAAATATGTACATTAAAAAAAAAAACAAAAATAGGAACAAAAATATATCAAAAAAACTAATTTATAAATATAT